>MU765244.1:140459-153462 GCA_026770625.1 Nicotiana glauca | reverse complement strand
GTGGCAAGGCAAGCCTATAAGCCACCTCTCCCACGCGATCAAGAATCTCAAATGGGCCAATGAACCTAGGGCTAAGCTTGCCCTTCTTCCCAAATCTCATCACGCCCTTCATAGGCGAACACGGAGCAATACTCGCTCACCAACCATGAAAGCTACGTCTCAAACCTTGCGATCTGCATAACTCTTTTGCCGCGACTGAGCCGAACGAAGCATGTCCTGAATGACTTTGACCTTATTCAAAGCCTCTTGGACTAAATCTATACCCAATAATCGAGCCTCGCCCAGCTCAAACCATCCGACTGGAGACCAACATCGCCTACCATACAACGCCTCATAAGGAGCCATCTGAATGCTGGACTGGTAGCTTTTGTTGTAGGCGAACTTCGCTAAAGGTAAAAACTGGTCCCAAGAGCCTCCAAAATCAATAACACAGGCTCGGAGCATATCCTCCAATATCTGAATAGTCTTCTCGGACTGACCGTCTGTCTGAGGATGGAATGTTGTACTTAACTGGACCTGGGTGCCTAACTCCTGCTGAACTACTCTCCAAAAGCGCAAGGTAAACTGTGTACCCCAATCCGAAATGATAGAAGTCGGCACCCCATGAAGGCGAACAATCTCTCGAATGTAGATCACAGCTAGTCTCTCCGATGAATAAGTGGTGGCAATAGGAATGAAATGTGCTGACTTGGTCAGCCTATCAACAATGACCTAGATAGCATCAAACTTCTTCCGGGTCACCGGAAGGCCAGTAATAAAATCCATGGTAATTCTCTTCCACTTCCACTTGGGAAGCTCAATCCTCTGAAATGAACCACCGGGCCTCAGATGCTCACACTTAACCTGCTGACAATTCAAACACTGAGCCACATATGCTACTATACACTTCTTCATCCTACGCCACCAATAATGCTACCTCAGATCCTGATATATCTTCGCGGCGCCCGGGTGAATAGAATAACGAGAACTATAGGCCTCCGCTAAGATCAACTATCGAATCCCATCGACATGGGGCACACATACTCCCCCTGCAACCTCAAGATACCATCCGCATCTAAAGTCACCCTCGTGGCACCTCCACACTGCATAGTGTCTCTCAGGACACACAAATGAGGATCATTAAACTACCGATCACGGATACACTCCAATAATGAAGAACGAGTGACCATACAAGCTAAAAATCGGCTAGGCTCAAAAATGTCCAACCTCACAAAACGATTGGCCAAGGCCTGAACAACCAAAGCAAGCAATCTCTAGCTGACTAGGATATAAGCAAGACTGCCCATACTGGTGGTCTTCTTACTCAATGCATCGGCCACCACATTGGCCTTCCTCTGGTGATATAAGATAGTAACATCATAATCCTTTAATAGCTCTAACCATCTCCGCTGCCTCAAGTTCAACTCTTTCTGCTTAAACAAATTATGCAGACTTTTGTGATCAATGTACACCTCGCACGTCACACCATATAAGTAATGCCTCCCAAATCTTCGAAGCATGAACAATGGCTGCCAACTCTAGATCATGGACTGAGTAATTCTTCTCGTGAATCTTTGACTGCCTCGAAGCATAAGCAATGACCCTACCGTCCCGCATCAATACTGTGCCAGGGCCAATACGGGAAGCATCACAATAAACTGTATAAGGCCCTGAACCTGAGGGCAAAATCCAATATCGGCGCCATAGTCAGAGCTGTCTTGAGCTTCGAAAAGCTCGCCTCACACTCATCTGACCACCTGAACTGGGCACCCTTCTGGGTCAATATGGATACTTGCTGCTGATATGACATGACCCAGGAAGGCATCTGAGCTCAACCAAAATGTGCACTTCGATAACTTAGCATACCACTGACTATCCTTTAGAGTCTGAAGAACCACACTGAGGTGTTGCTCATGCTCCTCCTGACTGCGGGAGTACAAAAGAATATCATCAATGAAGACTATCACGGACAAGTCTAAATAAGGCCTGAACACTCGGTTCATCAACTCCATAAATGCTGTTGGGGCATTGGTCAACCCAAATGACATGACCAAAAACTCATAATGCCCGTACCGAGTGCGAAATGTTGTCTTAGGGACATCAGACGCCCTAATCCTCAGCTGATGATAGCCCGATCTCAAATCTATCTTTGAAAACACCTTCGTACCCTGCAACTGGTCAAACAAATCATCAATCCTCAGCAGTGGATACTTGTTCTTTATCGTCACCTTGTTCAACTGCCGGTAGTCAATGCACATTCTCATCGATCGATCCTTTTTTCTTCACAATTAGAACTGGCGCACCCCGAGGAGAAACACTAGGCTTGATGAAACCCTTCTCAAGCAAATCTTGCAACTGATCCTTTAAATCTTTCAGCTCTAGTGGGGGCGTACGATACGACGGGATAGAAATGGGCTGCGTGCCTAGAGCCAGATCAATACAAAAATCAATATCCCTGTCGGGCGGCATACCCGGAAGGTCTGAAGGGAAAACCTCTGGGAACTCCCGAACAATAGGAACTGAGTCAATAGAAGGATCCTCTGTGCTGCAATCACAAACATATGCCAAATGAGCTAAACACTCCTTCTCGACCATGCGTCGAGCCTTAACATATGAGATAACACTACGGGTGGCATGTCTTAGGGTCCCTCTCCACTCCAATTTGGGGTACATCTGGCAAAGCCAAGGTCACGGTCCTGGCGTGACAAATCCAAGATCATATGTTACGGGGAAAACCAATCCATCCCCAATATAACATCAAAATCCACCATGCCTAGAAGCAATAAATCAACACGGGTCTCAAGACCCTCAAACACAACCACACAAGAACGATGCACCCGGTCAACTACTATGGAGTCGCCCACCAGTATAGATACATAAACAAGAATACCCAAAGCATCACTGGGCATAATCATGTAGGGTGCAAAATAGGACGACACATACGAATACGTAGACCAAGGGTAAATTAGCACTGAAGTATCTCTAATACAAATCAGAGTTGTACCTGTAATGTCTGCACCTGAAGACTCAGCCTCTAGCCTAGTTCCTGGCTGGCCCCTACCTCTGGTGACCTGAACTCCACCTCTAAGACATCTACCTCCACCTCTAACACCTCTGCCACCGCCCCTAACTGGCTGGGCAGGTTGTGGAACCCCAGGTGCCTGAATCATAACATGAGAACTCTGATGCTGGAAGCTGCCATAAACTCGAGGGCAATATCTGACAATGTGCCTCAGATCACTGCAAGCATGGCAAGAACTCGTCTGCTGCGGCTGATTACCCCTCAACCTCGGGAAAACCCTCCTGTTGTGATCATACTCACCACACTCATAACACATACAAGAACGCTGCAGCTGATGGAACTGAGACTGACCCTGTCGACCTGAATGACCACCTGAAGAACCACGAGTGACATGTGGAGCTGACTGAAAGGGCCTGGGAGGATGGCCTCTACCATAAGCACCTCTACCTCCAGACGAGGTACCACTGAATATGCCTGCATGACGGGGCCTCTTATCCGACCTATGACCGCCTCGCTGTGGCAGGACCACCTCAACTCTACAGCCCACATTGGCCGCCTCCTGAAAAGTGGCCTCACTCCCAGTCTGAACCTCTGTACCCGATTGATCTGTCACTCTGGCTAAACTCCTGGAAGCAGACCTGCTCGAATGACACTCTCCGTGAAGCCTACCAATCGGACTAGAGCATCCTGGAGATCCGGGGTGAACATGACCCCTCCTGGGACCTAAGCTAGGCCAACTGGAGCTTCTGGGATGGGAACCTCCTCCTCAAAACCGACTTGAGGCTCTGTCGTTGGGGCCGCTGCTAGGGTCTCGGACTGCGATGTGGTAGATGAATAAGAACATGTTCTCGCCATCTGCAAAAGAACTGAGCAGGAAAGACAATCAGTGTTGAGAAACGGAATCGCACGACAAGAAAGAACAAAGGTGAAACTTTTCCTAACTCCGTAGCCTCTAGGGGATAAATACAGACGTCTCTGTACCGATCCCTCAGACTCTACCAAGTTTGTCCGTGAGTAGCGAGACCTATGCAACCTAGAGCTCTGATACCAACTTTTCACAACCCGGATTTCCAACCATCGGGAGTCGTGATGGCGCCTACTGTCGGAGCTAGGCAAGCCGAACATTTAGAAACACATCCCCGAATTCGTTAAAACAACATTTAAAATAAAGCGGAAGACTTTAAAAATATTTAAAGAACTGAAAACTTAAATACGAGACTCCAAATTACACCTCTACCCAGTATCTGGTGTCACTACTCACAGACTACTATAGATTACTGAAGCAATGGTCTGAAAAAAAAGTACATATAACCGTTTGTCCCGAACACATGGGATAACAGAATAAAATAAGGATAGCGAAAGCGCCGGACCTGCGGATGCCTGTAAGCTACCTCGGTGCCTCGCGGATCTGAATGCTAACACCTGCAACACTGCTGCTACTACGGTCCGAATCCTGTATCTGTGCAAAAGAGCACAGAGTGTAGAATCAGCACAACCGACCCCATGTGCTGGTAACTGCCTGGCCTAACCCCGGCGAAGTAGTAACAAAGCTAGATAGGACCTATCACAATTAACCTGTACAGATATATGTGCAATAACAGGAAATACACGAATTTAAATAACTAAGAGGGAGGGGAACATGTTGTGGGGTGCGACAGTTTAAATATAGAAATCATCGAGTAAGAAATAAAACCGTACAATAACAACTGATAAGG
The DNA here is from genome assembly GCA_026770625.1 of Nicotiana glauca. Classification (NCBI taxonomy): domain Eukaryota; kingdom Viridiplantae; phylum Streptophyta; class Magnoliopsida; order Solanales; family Solanaceae; genus Nicotiana; species Nicotiana glauca. The sequence continues at coordinate 148,746 of MU765244.1, read as the reverse complement.
AAAACACAGGAAAGCCCTACATACAAAAACAATATACTTGATCCATACCCCGTTGCGGTGCGCAACCCGATCCTCATTTCTTAACATATTACATGGTAGGCGTACCACTCGATCCCATTTCATAATATCACGTGGTAGGCGTACCACTCGCTCCCATTTCATAATATCACGTGGTAGGCGTACCACTCGATCCCATTTCATAATATCACGTGATAGGCGTACCACTCGATCCCATTTCATAATATCACGTGGTAGGCGTACCACTCAATCCCATTTCACAATATATAAGTGGTCAGCATGCCACACCATCCCATTTCACAATATATAAGTGGTCGACGTTCCACACGATCCCATTTCTTACAACACAATACACAACTAATCCCGGCAAGGGAACAAGATAATATACTAAGCTATCCCGGCAAGGGAGATCCAGCTATAACCAAACTTATTCAATTTCTACTTAACACATTTAAATCAAGGCTCGATCTCAACAATTACCAGCTCAGTGCTTAAAGATTTCCAACCAAGTCCTCATAAATGATAATTTAGAATTCGATAATTTAGCAATCCAGGACTCACGGTCATGCTCGACACCCGTGTATAGATACTCGACACCATGCCTATACACCGATTTTACATAGCACGTAACAAATAATATCCTAATTCTATTCCCTCAAGCCAAAGTTAGAACAAATAATTACCTCGGTCCAAAAATAGCAATCAAGCCTCTAACACTGCCTTTCCTCTAGAATCCAACTCCGAAACAACGATACCTAGCCATAATTAGCTCAATATTATCAATAATGGCTTAAAAACACAATTCCATAGCCTAGAAATGAATTTCCTGTCATTCTTCCAAAAATACTAAAATTCGACCCCGGTCCCACATGGTCCAAACTCGAGGCTCGGACCAAAACCCAATCACCCATAACCCCACGAGTTCGAATACGTAATTTGTTTTAAGATTCGACCTTAAATTGAGGTTGAATTGCCCAAAATCCCAAAAGCCCTAGTTCTACCCAAATCCCCCATTGTCTACCTTGAATTCATGCTTTAGGGTTAGGAAGTTAAAGATTAATGGAAGAAATCAAGAGGAAACGGAGTTAAGAATACTTACCCAAGAGATTATTGAGAAGGAATGGTTGAAAATCGTCTATGGAGGGTCTTAGGGAAGAGCTCGTGTGAAATAATGGGAAGAAACCCGAAGTGAACACTATTCTAGAATTTAAATAATTCGCTGGGCAATTACCCTTCGCGTTTGCGTGGTTGGGACGCGTTCGCGAAGGGGTGATGGGTCAATGCATCGCAGACGCGAGGGTGAAGTTCGCGAACGCGTAGAGTGAAAGGCGGCCGGGGTCTGGCCAGCTTATACGCGAACGCGAGGTGGGGCTCGCGAACGCGAAGAAGGGGTTTGGCAGAACTACGCGAATGCGGTGGGTCTTCCGCGAACGCGAAGAAGACTGGGCATAAGGCATCGCGAACGCGGAGCATCATCGCGATCGCGAATGGAAAAGGCCTGTGAAAAAATTGCAAAAATTCTGTTGTGTTCTAAGTGTAAAAACATCCCGAACCACCCCCGAATTCACTCCCGAGCCCTCGAGGCTCCCAACCAAAAACACAAACTAACTCAATAACATCCTACGAACTTAGTCGAGCGATCAAATCGCCTAAATAACATCAAATACATAGAATCGAGCCTCAAAACTCATGATTTTCATTTCAAACTTCTTAAACATTCAAACTTGGAACTCATAGTCCGAAACACGTCAAACGAGGTCCGCTTTCAACCAAACTTCACAGAAAGCGCTTAACGCATATTTAAGACCTGTACCGGGTGTCGGAACCAAAATACGAGCCAGATACCTATATTTTCTAACTCATTTTCATTTCCATTTTTCCTTAATATTTTCAAAAAATAATTTAACATAAAAATTCTTTTAATCAGGTTCTGGACCTCGGATATCGACTCCGGACACGTGCCCGAGTCCCATATATTTTCTACGGACCCTCCGAAACCGTCAAATTACGGATCCGGGTTCATTTACCAAAAATGTTGACCAAAGTCAACTATATCAATATTAATATCAAAATTCTTCACATTTTTCACATAATTCACATATTTTAACATAAACTTTCCGGCTTCGCGCCCGAACTACGCACGGAAATTGAGGTAATCACCGGCGAGGTTTCCAAGGCCTCGGAAGCGCGGTGAAAGGGATAAATACGGTGATGACCCTTTGGGTCGTCACAGTCCCCCTCTTCTTCTTCTTATGAACATCCCAAAGGTAACCCTTTACTTTTGTTTTACCTTTTATAGATTCAATCTTTATCCTAGAATGTGATAATTTCAAGCTTTTTAGCACCTTGGTTTCAATTTTCTTATGTGCTTGTATCAGTTATATGTAGTTATTTTTTTTCTGTTATTTCGTGGATTGTTTGTCTTCTTATGCACAATCCAAAGATTTCCATTACTTGTCCCTTTCAAAGTTTCAACATTTCTCCTAGATTTGATTGATATATTTGGACGATTTTAGCATTTGGGCTCAATTTTTTTGTTTTAGATTTTTGGTTTATTTTTATCCTTGTCTTCTTACTTAACAACCCAAATGTATGTGTTGATTTTCCATTTAAGAGTTCTAATACTTATCCTGAGTTTGATTGGAGAAATTTCATAATTTGGTTTGAATTTCGGGTTATTTGATTTTGGGTTTTATCTATTCTTTAATTAATTTGTTATTGTGTGTATGTAGTGTCCCAATCGGAGAAAAAGAAAGAGGAAGATCATATGAGTGGGAATGAGTGTGATAGACACTACCCATCTTTGTAAATGGGTCGTATAAGGTAAATGGATTGAAATAATATCAATTTTTTGTTCCAGTCAAATATTTCCATGCGGCCCAATTAAAAATTGCAACGTCATTAAATGAAAGACACATCCCTATCGTTTTCTAAATGGTTTATAAATACACTCTGTCCATCTATCTGTTCAAAAAAATACACTCCATCAGTTATGCCATTAGTCGCGGTGGTATTTTTGTTAATAGAATTAACTTCGTGTATTTTTTTGAATGGATAGATGGACGGAGTGTATTTTTTTGAACGAATAGATGGGCAGAGGATATTTATAAACCATTTAGCAAACGATAGGGATAGTTTTGTCCCTTTTCCGTTTTTTATATATTTCTTCTTCTTTTTGTGTGAGCAACTTGACAATGTTCTACTCGTGTGACAATCTTTGCTCGTTGCATGCTTCTCTTGGCATTCTTGAAGGCATATCGGGAGGTCTTTATTTGGAAGGTTTTGGATAGGGTTAGACAGAAGGGTCGGCATGAAGGCTTAATGTAGACTCAAAATGAAGGGTTGTAGACTTACAACTCTTGGAATCAGCTCTTTCAAAAGTGAAATAAAATCTCTGCCTCAATTTCAGGTACTGGGGATTTTTGGTTTTTTTTTCTTGAATCTTATTTAGTTGGACTGAACCGTGATGCTGCCTACGTATTATTTTTTAAGGAATCAGGTCGAACGTAGTTCAAACATTTGACCTAACTATTTTTCAACTTTCTTTCCTCTGTCTTTTTCCCTTCTTTTTTTTTCTTTCTTTTTTTCTTTTGTTTGCCCCAGCTTCTATCTTCTGAGGGTATGGACTTTTGACAGTTCTTTTTTTTTTTTTTCATTTGAACTTTTCTAAGAATTGCCCCAGTTTGTACTCTTGGGACATGGACCTTTTTTTTCTATTTTTTTTTCTTTATTTTTTTGACTCTTGACTCTAAACTTGATTCCGAAAGAGGGTGGTCAAAGAAAATAACAGGCTCAAAGGGTATAAAGTGTTTTGGGTAGCAGAAAAAGGGCCTCCCTGCCTCGAGAACACCAATTATAATATCCTGTCACGATCACATCATTGATGAACATGTCTGTCTTCTTAGTGTTTCGTGGTCACAAGACACTTTCCATCCCTTAATGTCAAACTTTCAACCAAGCTTCACTTGATTCAATATCCTCAAACCCAATCTTCACAACGATTTAAAAGTGAATTTTACTCGACCTTAATTCCAAAATATTTCAACTCTTTATTCATCCTCAAAAGTGTCTTCTTTTCGGTTATTCAATTCAAGCATAAATCAATTTTCTAAGATCAAGCCAAAAAGTCCGCATGCATGTCATGTCACTAAAACTAGCGGGGAAGAAACTAAGCACCAAATGATACGAAAGGACAAACTGTATTTTATTGAATAAGGATGGAAGAGTTTGACAACTAAACAAGCAACCTAAAATCGAGTTACAACCCTGAAATAATCCAGATAATGAAAATAGCAACAAAACAGATAGACATGACTTATATAAGAAAGTTGGATTCTTTCATATTTTTGATATAACGGGATAAATTGCACTTTTCACTGACAGTGTATATAATTTAACTATCCCAAAAAATACATTACTTACTGTTGCATTAGTACAACTAAAGCTACAAACTTTGCCTCGTGCACCCCTGTAGAATCTGAAGAAGGGTAAGACATGTACATGAAGAGCATGGTACGTGGTTTTTAGTTCTTCATAATTCACTTGAGGAAAATGGCATTAGGTTTGATTCAGCCATGCTGACATATCTGCAAAAAACATTAATAAACAACATAAACATCATTAATATTAGCACAAAGATAGTCAAAAATAAAAAATAAAAAATTGTCAATTGGTCGATTTGATCCCAAAATCTAGTACCTTAGGATGTAAAGCCTTGCAACCTCCACACCCAGGGGAATTAAAGTCAATAATCACTAATCTATCACCAGCATTCAACAATGAATTCACAAGTTCTTTTGAAAAACGGTAAAAAAAATTTATTGACCGTAGGCAAAAATGTAAAAGGCAAAAATGCCCATCTTTCTTCTGTTCTTTTTTCCTTTTCTCAACCAAAAATTAAGCTTTTGGTTCTTCCCTAGCTAACATGGGAGGCTCTGGCGTTGGTACACTAATAGCTACTATTGGAGTTTGGATTTTGTTTGCATCACTACTTTTTTGCATTTCTATATCATTAATTTCTTCATTATCTACAAAAATCATAATTTGATTATTTTCATTAACTCCCTTCACTGCTTCAGGAATTATTATCCTCAATTTCTTTCTATTTGTACTCCTTGTATTTTCCTCATAGAACTGAGTATAGCCCTGCCACTATCAGCACTGCACCAAGAATTCTGAACCAAAAATAAATAAATAAATAAATAAATAAATAAAGATTTTAGTTTAAATCAGATTGAGGAAAAAAACATCGAAAAGGTAAGATGTTGAGAGATATTAAAATTACCCTCCAATATATATTTTTTCAGCAAGAATGAAAGAGCCCATAATAGCAACAATAATCATTATTAAAGGACTAAAAGCAGTCACAAAAACAGGTCCTCTTTTCTCCATTACAACACCTACATAGTATGCTATTCTTGATGATATTATTCCCTGAAAATTAAATATTTTGTTACTCATCATTAATTCTTATATATTATTTTGACAAAATTCCAATAGTAGTCCAAATTGATAGGAGAAGAAATTAAAATTACTGGTATCATTGTGATAACCTACGGTTTGTAGGTGCGATAATTTACTTACGAGGAAGGTCTATAGTTCATGTTCAGGATAGTGCAACTGTACCACGAAAAAAATAGAAGAAGCATCTGACTACTTTATGTATACTTTATTTGGCGCCGTTTCACCTTTATAAATCTAACCTCTAAAGTAGGACCTTTGTTATTAACTAAGTAATGTAATTTAAATACTACAAATATTAAATTATTCTGCTATTTTTGTCGATAACAGTTGAGAAACATTCTCGGCTCTTATCCATAAAAGAAAATATTAATAAAAGAAGAAGCAAATTTAACACTCAATGGATTAAACTTTTTCCAAAAAAAAAAAAAGAAAAGAAGAAGAAGTGAAGTTTGGTGCAGGCAATGCACATGCATCAACCCTCAAAACAGATGGAAAGTATTTAGTACCAAACTTGAAATACGCTGCACAAATTAAAACACATGGGGGGCAACAAAGCATGTCTTAGAATTTTTGGTAATGGATAAGTAGAGATAAGCTTGTGAATGATTTAGTTGAAGCTAGCCTGTCATGACCCCAAACCCGGCCGTGATGGCGCCCAACACAACTGCTAGGCAAGTCCGATCAATTTCACTCTTAACCCGAGCATAAAGCTCAAAACCATTTGTTTGAAAATCATTAACAGCATTTAAACTAGAAGTATAACTGAAAGATAGAAATAAATCTGAAAATCAACAATACTGAACAACCTCCCAAAGATCTGGGGGTCATGAGTTCAGAGCCTCTACCAGAATAGCATAAATATACTGTAAAACAACATAGTCTGAAGTACGCGAAAAAGTCAAATAACAGGAAATAGGAGAGAAGTCGGGTCCTGCGGACGTCAGGCAGCTACCTCGACAACTCCGTGTAAAGGCCCTGAAGAACAGCAATAAGCTCAGATAGCTCCTAGAGTACCTAAATCTGCACACAAGGTGCAGGGAATAAAGTGAGTACTTCCAACTCAGTGGTAATAGACACATATAATGACTTGAAAGTAGGAATTCCCAGTATACAACAATGTGAAGCTAAGCCAGTACTCCTACTCATTTAACAGTGTACTAACCTGTAGAGACAGATACAGCAGACATATATATCAATACATGAATGCAACGCACATGATCGCTACGGCGCGTAGCTCGATCCATGGGTACCCGGCGCTCACTGTGGGGGTTCAGACTGCGGAGGGGCTCCTACAGCCCAAGCCAATATAATATCACACCCGCTGCGGCGTGCAGCCCGATCCATGCATAATCATGAATTCAGAATCATACTTACCATTTTTAGTTTCAATTATCAGAATTTTAATTAGGTGTTTAAAATCTTAGAGTTTTACTAGCCATTTCGATAATATATTCAATTCAGGACTAATATCAGGAAAAATATGTTATACGTTATAGGAACAGTGATAACAACCCCTACGGGATCCAAATTGTCGGCATACAGCCCCAAATATCTCCATAACCATCCAAGTAGGAGGTTTACCGGCTAATTTCAAGCTAATGATATTGTTCAACATCATTTGGTCGGACTAGTTTACAGTCCTCAACCACAATCCACCCCGCACTCACCGTAGAGTACGTGTCTCGCCTCATCATAGCGTCACAGTGTGATATACCGGGGTTTCAAACCCTCAGGTCATCATCTACATCTATTACTCACCTCGAACCGATCGCGGGATTAGTCCGCTATGCCTTTCCCTCTTGAGTTAATCTCTTCGCGCGCCGCATCTGCTCAAAATCATAAGGAATATGTTACAATGAGCTAACAGGACATAACCCAATCGAAAGAACTCGAAAAATACTCGAAAATACGAAATTGGCAAAACCCGAGCCCCGGGTCCACTTCTCGAAAAATTATGAAATCCACATTTTCGGAATCCTCGTCTCACCACGAGTCCGTACATATAAAGTTTATCAAAATCGGAGTCCAATAGCCCCTTCAAATTCCAAATTTTCAATACCAAAAACCAAGCCCTAAATTCTCCAATTTCCACCCAATTTTCAGAGATTTAGATGATGATTCTACAATAATATCACGAAATTAGCTCATAAAACTTACCTCCAATCGAAACCTAGGTGAAATTCTCTTGCTCCCTCATCCAATAGCTCCAAATGTGCTCAACAATGGTGGAAAATGATTTTTGCTCGCGGAGGTTATGTTATAAAACCCTTCTGTCTGCCCAGGTTTTCCTTCATCGCGTTCGCGACACTACCCACGGGAACGCGATGACCAATATTTTAATAATTCAAAATCCTCTTACGCGAACCCGACCCCTAGCCACGCGAACGCGATGCTCAGCTTCTTTCCACTACGCGAACGCGACACTAAGCCACGCGTTCACGATGCACAGCATCCCTCTCAAATGCGAACGCGATCCAAACCTCACGCGATCGCGATCGCGATAGCTAACTTCAGGACCTCTCCAGATAACCCTACGCGAACACGGTACATCCATCGCGAACGCGATGGCCCACTTCCCTGGGCTACGCAAACTCGGCCTCTCCTTCGCGAATGCGAAGGCTAATTTCCAGGCCTTCTCAAAATGCCCTACGCGTTCGCGTTACTCCTCACGCGAACGTGATGAACAAAAGTCTGCAACACCCAACAGCAAAAATCTGCTATCTCCCAAGGCCAAAACTAGTCCGTTTGGACACTCGAAATTACCCCGAGGCCCCCGGGACCCCAACCAAAAACACCAACCTACTCC
>MU765244.1:95889-128845 GCA_026770625.1 Nicotiana glauca | reverse complement strand
ACATTTAAACTAGAAGTATAACTGAAAGATAGAAATAAATCCAAAAATCAACAATACTGAACAACCTCCCAAAAATCTGGGGGTCATGAGTCAAGAGCCTCTATCAGAATAGCATAAATATACTGTAAAACAACATAGTCTGAAGTACGCGGAAAAGTCAAATAATAGGAAATAGGAGAGAAGTCGGTTCCTGCGGACGTCAGGCAGCTACCTCGAAAACTCCATGTAAAGGCCTTGAAGAACAACAATAAGCTCAGATAGAACATGGATTACCTAAATCTGCACACAAGGTGCAGGGAGTAAAGTGAGTACTTCCAACTCAGTGGTAATAAACACATATAATGACTTGAAAGTAGGAATTCCCAATATACAACAATGTGAAGCTAAGCCAGTACTCCTACACATTTAACAGTGTACTAACCTGTAGAGACAGATACAGCAGACATATATGTCAATGCATGAATGCAATGCACATGATCGCTACGGCGCGTAGCTCGATCCATGGGTACCCGGCGCTCACTGTGGGGGTTCAGACTCCGGTGGGATTCCTACAGCCCAAGCGCAATATAATATCACACCCGCTGCGGTGTGCAGCCCGATCCATGCATAATCATGAATGCACAATCATACTTACCATTTTTAGTTTTAATTATCAGAATTTTAATTAGGTGTTTAAAACTTTAGAGTTTTACTAGCCATTTCGATACAATATTCAATTCAGGACTAATATCAGGAAAAACATGTTATACGTTATGGGAACAGTGATAACAACCCCTACGGGATCCAAATAGTTGGCATACAACCTCAAATATCTTCATAACCATCCAAGTAGGAGGTTTACCGGCTAATTTCAAGCCAATGATATAGTTCAACATCATTCGGTCGGACTAGTTTACAGTCCTCAACCACAATCAACCCCGCACTCACCGTAGAGTACGTGTCTCGCCTCATCATAGCATCACAGTGTGATATACCGGGGTTTCAAAATCTTAGGTCATCATCTACATCTATTTCTCACCTCGAACCGGTCGCGGGATTAGTCCACTATGCCTTTCCCTCTTGAATTAATCTCTTCGCGTGCCGAATCTGCTCAAAACCATAAGGAATATGATACAATGAGCTAACGGGACATAACCCAATCGAAAGAACTCGAAAAATACTCGAAAATAAGAAATTGGCAAAACCCGAGCCCTCGGCCCACTTCTCGAAAAATTACGAAAATTATATTTTCGGAATCCTCGTCTCACCACGAGTCCGTACATATAAAATTTATTAAAATCGGAGTCCAATAGCCCCTTCAAATTCCAAATTTTCAATACCAAAAACCAAGTCCTAAATTCTCCAATTTCCACCCAATTTTTAGAGATTTAGATGATGATTCTACAATAATATCACGAAATTAGCTGATAAAACTTACTTTCAATCGAAACCTAGGTGAAATTCTCATACTCCCTCGTCCAATAGCTCCAAAATGTGCTCAACAATGGTGGAAAATAATTTTTGATCGCGGAGGTTATGTTATAAAACTTTTCTGTCCGCCCAGATTTTCCTTCATCGCGTTCGCGACACTACCCACGCGAACGCGATGACCAATATTTTAATTATTCAAAATCTTCTTACGCGAACGCGACCCCTGGCCACGTGAACGCGATGCTCAGCTTCCTTCCACTACGCGAACGCGACACTAACCCACGCGTTCGCGATGCATAGCATCCCTCTCAAATGCGAACGCGATCCAAACCTCACGCGATCGCGATAGCTAACTTCAGGACCTCTCCAGATAACCCTACGCGAACGCGGTGCTTCCATCGCGAACGCGATGGCCCACTTCCCTGGGCTATGCGAACGCGGCCTCTCCTTCGCGAACACGAAGGCTAATTTTCAGGCCTTCTCAAAATGCCCTACGCGTTCGCGTTACTCCTCACGCGAACGCGATGAACAAAAGTCTGCAACACCCAACAACAAAAATCTGCTATCTCCCAAGGCCAAAACTAGTCCGTTTGGGCACTCGAAATCACCCCGAGGGCCCCGGGACCCCAACAAAAACACCAACCTACTCCAAAACATCATACGAACTTGTTCCAATCATAAAAACATGTCCTTAAACACGAAAATCATCAAATCATGACGGATTCAAGCCTAAGTTTCAACTATAACTTCCGAAACCAACTTTCAATCAAAAACCCGACCAAACGATGTCCGAATGACCTGAAAATTTGCAGACATATCCAAAATCGCCTAACAAAGCTACTGCAACTGTCGGAATTCCATTACGGCTCCCGGATCAAAATCTCACCTATCAAGCGGATTCCGCCAAAATTCCAACTTCGCCAATTCAAGCCTATTTCTACACCGGACCTCCAAATTCAATTCCGATCGCTCCCCTAAATCACAAATCACCTCCCGAAGCTAACCGAACCATCGGAATTCACATCCGAGCCCTCTAACCACATAGTCAACTTTCGGTTGACATTTCTGAAACAAACTCCCTTCTAAGAGGCTATATGCCTTATTTTCAACCAGAACCTATTCTATTACACCCGATAGACTCTAATACTGATATAGAACATGAAATATTACAATAAGGGGGAAACGGGGCGGTAACTCACGTGACGACGGACCGGGTCGTCACATAGCCACACGCATCCCTTCACTAAATAATTTGGGGGAATTTACACGTTGGTCACTCAGCTAAAACTATTTACAACTGCTTGCTAATAGGCATAAATTATACATATATTACATATTTAGCGGTTATTTATTAGAGTGGACGGTTATACAATAGAAAACTCCCAATGATTTTTTTCCATTGCATGTGATTACCGGTTAAATGGAACTTGCGTATCTATCTATCTCAATAGTAGCTTCGAACCCGGATATTTTTCTCCATTGCATGTGTATCTGCGGAATGAGTGTCAATTTAGATAGGAACCGACTGTATATTATACATTAACCAATTTGTGCTCCTTGGATTTCTAGAGAAAGTAATATATCCTAGTTTACTTATGGAATTTTTACATTTCTATGCCACATAGAAAACCTTATTACCCTCAATGTTTAAGGTTTGACTTAATTACACTTAGTATATCAAATTACCAATTCTATACAATAATGTATTTTAACCTAAAAAGCTAGCATCATTATCTTGAGCAGTTTTTGTTAACATATTAACTTATGCTGGCCGTTATAATTTTGAACCAATATCCAAAACTTAGTCTCGCTTGAAAATATACATTGATGTTAGGACATAAAAATATTTTTTTTAGAATATGTAAATGTTTTTTTGTCTTTCCTTAGTAGATAAACAATTATCTCTTCTTCTGTTTTTGGTAAATATCCATTTTTTAATTACCAAGTAAAAATTTACCAATCAATTTAACTGCCTCAGTCAACTCTATCTTTGCAGTTAATCACATACACAAATTAAATCTACTCCGGTTATCAGAAACTTAAAGCACACAACTTAGGAAGGGTTTCTTCATGTTTCCTTCCTACACTTACTATATACATTAAGAACTCCTATATCAGCTTGCTTTGATCAGATGAAACGATATTACTGTAACAATCTTAACTGCTCCTTCTACTCTTGCATTAAAAAGACATGTATTTCTCTTTCTGTCGGTTCCATTTGTCTCTCTTTCTTCTCAAAGACTCACAATTGGGCTACGTACAACTACGTGATGGAGAATATTAATTTTGTAAAATCTGAACTTCCTTATTATCAACTACATCTTCTTGATAACAATTGAAGAATGTAAAAATTCTTATGTGCCATAAGAATATAAAAATGCATCTACAATTGAAAACAATGCATCTACAATTCATCTACAAAATATCTACAAACTGGGTATATTGATATTTAATATCCCAATTCCCATTCGATTGTAATTTAATTGAAATTTTCGACATAATTGCATTTTTTGCAGAAGATTTGTAGAAATTTTAGTCAATTTTTATTTGTGAAAACAGAAAATAAAGCATCTACAATTAGAATACAAATAATCTATAATTTATCTACAAAATATCTACAAACTGGGTACATTAAATTTTTATATCCCAATTCTCATTCAATTGTAGCATAATTGGGATTTTTAACATAATCGCATTTTTCAGAAGATTTGTAGAAGTTTTAGCCGTTTTTATTTGTGAAAAGAGAAAATAAAGCATCTACAATCAGAATTCAAATAATCTATAATTTATCTACAATTTCTGCAATATGTCTTCTTCTTCTTCTTCTTCGAGTTTCAATCTGAAATTCAGTCAAAACCAAGTCTAATCATCACCAAAACCCCTCAAAAATTGAGATATAAACTCCAAACCATATTCCCGATTATTTTCAACAACAACCAATCCAAACAAATAATGATTTTTGAAAATCCAAATTTGAATTCAAAGCTTTCAAGCTTTTTAATGGTTGTCAATGGTGGAATTGCCGCTCTCTTTTCATTTGCTTTGTATTACTGAAATTTGCGATTGAGAAATAGAGAGAAGTTGGATATATATATGATATTTGCATAATTTTCTATATTAATGATCTGGTAAATTACTAATGATTTCGTAGATTTTCTAAATTACTTTTACAAATGATGAAGATATAAATAAAATTAACTGTTCTGAGATGTTAATTATAATTGGACAATCTGCTGATAAATATAAAAATACAGATATATTAATCTTCAACACCGGCCACTGGTGGTCTCATGAGAAGACTTCCTTGGGGAAGGATTATTATCAAGAAGGAAGACACATGTATAGCGAATTAGATGTCCTTAAGGCATTTCGAAAAGCTTTAACAACATGAGTATTTAATGAATGGTATAATAACTGTAGAAAAACTGTGAACATTGCGGGTAAATATGAAACTATGCACATTTTTGGTAATAAAGTTTCATATATGGTATAGGAAGGAAAAAGTATCTTTACTTATAGCCAGGGGCAGGCCGTCCATAAAGTGTAACGACCCGACCGGTCATTTCGAGCCCTAGCGCGTTGTTTAGCAGTCTGAGTCCATGAGCCGCTTCATTTCAGGAATTGTGACTTGTTCGCATGGTCGGAATTTAAATCCAGGAAGATCAGAGTTAAATTTAAATGAAAATTCTCATTTGAGAAGCTTAAAGTTGAAAGAATGAACTAGGATTGGGATTTTGAGTAAACAACCTCAGAATCAGGATTTGAAGGTTCCAGCAGACTCGTATGATGATTTCGAACTTGGGCGTATGCCCAGGTTGGGTTTTGGATAACCCGGAAGCGTTTTGGCGCCTATTGAGGAAGTTAGCATTTTAGAAGAAATTTTATAAGTTTGGCTTGAAGAGCATTTCAGAGTTATCGATGTCCGTTTGGGATTTCGAGATTGTGAATAGCTCTGTATGGTGATTATGGATTTGGGGGCGCGATCGGAGTGAATTCAGAGGTCCGTAGGTCATTTTGGAGCCATTTGGCTAAAGATAGAAATTTGAAGATTTTTGAGAAGTTTGACAGGAGGTTGACTTTTTAATATCGGGGTTCGAATCCAATTCCGGAAGGTGGAGTGAGTCCACAATGTCAAATATGACTTTTGCACAAAATTTAAGGTCAATCGGACATGATTTGATAGGCTTAAGTATCAGAAATAGAAGTTGGAAAGTTCAAAGTTCATAAAGCTTGGATTGGAGGTCGATTGATGATTTTAACGTTGTTTGATGTGATTTGAGGCCTCCAACAAGTCTGTAATGTATTTTAGGACCGGTTGGTATGATTGGTTGGGGTCTCGGGGGGCCTCGGGTGGATCCTGGGTGGTTAACGGATCGAAAATGTATTTTTGGAAATAGATGAGTTGCTGGTTGCTGGTATTTCTACTTCTGCAGAGATGGGACCGCGGAAGCGTCCCCGCAGAAGCGTGAAAGAAGCCGCAGAAGCGGTTGGGAGAGAAGGGGAGCTGGGACCGCTTATGCGGTCAGGTATCCGCAAAAGCGGAGTCGGAAAAGCAGTAGAGGGCACCGCAGAAGCATAATGGTTCGAAGGGCCGTGGGCCCCAGATGCGGTCAAAGTTCCGCAAAAGCGGGACCACATCTGCGGAAAGAGCATCGCAGAACCGAAAGGGGGCTAGGCCAAGTGAAGCCGCAGAAGCGTCCTATTGTCTGCAAATGCGGAACCGCATAAGCGGCAATATTTCCGCAGAAACAGAAATGACTAGGGCAGTGTAATGTTTTAAGTTTGGGGTTGAGCTCATTTCAACCCCATTTTTCTTCCAGTGGAGTCAATGGGGAGCAGCTTCGGGACACCATTTTCGTCAATTTGTCATGAGGTATGTAATTTATGCTAGCTTTGAGTTAAATACAAGGTTTATACATGGATATAGGCATGGAAATTAGTATAAAAATTGGAAAACCTAGAAAACCATATTCTTGGAATTTAGCCACGATTTTGAGTATGGAATTAAGAGAAAATTGTATATTTGAGTTCCTAAAGTCATGGGTAACCTTTATCTTTGAAAAATTTTGGAATTCCGGGCACGTGGGCCCGAGGGCATTTTTGTCAATTTTTCGTTCGGGGTTAGGAATTGTTATAAATTGGGTTGTAAAGTATAATTGAGCATATATTAATGAATTTATATTATCGTTGGCTAGTTTTTGAGAATTGTGCGTTGGTGTAAGTCTTCGGAAGAATGTAGAATGCCGGTTGTGGATCTTCGGAGCGAGGTGAGTCTCCTTTCTAATCTTGTGAGGGGGAATTTACCCCATAGGTGAGTTAAATTGGTTATGTTCTCCTACTTCTGGGGACTACGTACGCACGAGGTGACGAGAGTCCGTGCGTAGCTACTATTATGCTAGTGTCCGGATAGTCAAGGACCCAAAAAGCATGCCATAGTTGGATTACTGCGAACCCATTGATAATTTGAATTGTTTAAATCACCTTGAATTGTTAAAGGAATTTAAAAAAATATTTAATATTAAATTCTCCCTGAAATGTTAAAAAGAGAAATTTGTCTATTTGGTTGATTATCCCCGATAAGCTCTTGATTTCCTACTTGAGCATGTATTTTATGTGTGCCTGTGTTGCATGGATGATTCGCGAGCAGAATATGTATTTATTTATGGAACGGGCCGAACCCCTCGGTGAAAATAGATGCATCTATGGTTCGTGCCGCTCGACCCTCGACAGTGCACAATTTACATTTCTGTTGGAGCGGGCCGTCGACCTCGACATGATTTCCGCATGTTTATCTGTTACTTGAAAATTTTAAACGTGAAATTGGCCCTACGTGGCTTGATATAAACTGATAAGATAATAAAGAACAAATTGTAGAAGTCCTTGATTTATTGATGCAGGTGTTTACCTGTTTTATGGATCATAATTAGAACTTCTCTACAAATCCATGATTATCCTCGCACTTATAGAATGTTGCTAATTGACCTCTAGTGAGTGTCGGAGTTGGCCATCTCGTTTCTACACCTTCGGAATTAGGCGGGATACTCTCTGAGTACACGTTGATTATGTACTCATACTACACTTCTGTGCATTTTTGTTGCACATGTATATATACCTCTAGCAACCTATTGGGCGTAGCAGCACGGACGACTCTGGGACTAGGTGAGCTGCAGTGTTAGAGATGACCCGCAGCTAGTGTAGTCCCCTCCAGTATTTTCTTTTTGTTGTTTCCCTGTCCACTGTATTTCAGACATATGTTGTATTTTATTTTCCATATCGATAGTTGCTCATGCACTTGTGACACCGGGTTCTGGGATGGTTTGAAGTATTGTATTAATTGCTTAACTTTTAAATTTGATTTGAAACTATATTCTCTAAAATTTCTATATAATTAAGGAAAAATCTTGGATTTTAAAAGTGTTAAAACGAGATTTAATTCAGTATTTGAGTTGGATGGCCTGACAGCGGCGTCCGGCGCCACCACGACCCTTAGTGGATTTTGGGTCGTGACAACATGGTATCAGAGTACTAGGTTCGAGTTGGTCTCATGAGTCATGAGCAAGTCTAGTAGAGTCTCGTGGATCGGTGCGGAGACGTCTGTACTTATCCTCGGGAGGCTGCAAGACTGTTAGGATTACTTCCCTTCTTGATTTCTTTATCGTGCAGTTCGATTCCTTTGAGGCGTATGCCTTTGATTTCTTCCTACTCAATCTTGCGTGACGCGAGCGCTTGTCATAAATTGAAAATTGAAGGATTGTAATGGCACTAAAAATGTGGTGCGGGATGATTCTCCCGGTATAGTTGATTGGACTATTATAGTCGCATTTTGGAGGGATATTCTATTGTTTCAACTCAGTAACAGAACTTCTAAGAGCCTTGAGGCTAGGCACAAGTTTCCATGATACTTATGAGCGATTATTCTGCAGTGTTGTTGTAATGGTGGGGTGTTGCCCATGTGTTGGGGTAGTGAATGAATCAAAGGGAGGTTTACTCAGTGTGTAATCAAGGGATTCAGTATTTTACTCCCGTCAGGGGAAAGTCAATCGAACTAAGGATGGCCAGATGGGGACTGGTAGGAGTAATGAAACATGGTAATTGCAGGTGTGGTAGATTCTCCTCTATATGGGGGTGCTGCTTCCCTAATTGAACGCTTTAAGCTTGTCAGTGTTATGATCTGCTATAATTCGCTTTGGGGCGAGATATTGTGAAATAGTATTGAAGATACAACTGTTAGATATCGCATGATGCGGTGGTTTAAGATCGAATCAAAATTTCTAATATTGACGGCTCGATCGAGATGACCTTTGGAAAGGTTTAAAGTTAGCAGCAATGGTGGATTCAAGTGCCACGAAGATAGATTTTTATTTGAGACAACAATTGAGCAGCAAAGTATGAGGAAGGACATGTGGAAAGTGTCAGGCGGTGTTTAAAATTTCTAGATGACCAAGTATGAGAAGCAAGGTCGAGCAACCGATTAAAGAGATGAGTTCCGCCAAAGTGGGAGAGTGGCGAGGGTTGCATATGGGCATGGTAGTAGGATGACTACACGCCTTAAAGAGAGTTTGGATCGAATTAGGGATTTTAATGATTGGTGATTGAAGCCTGCGAGTATGATGTGAAGTATGGGCTATTATGCGACAAAAGATTGATATGGCGGAATGGAGTTGCTTGAAGTGGAGAAGGGTTCAGCATAACCCTGAATTTGGAAGGATGTTGTCGCTCACTTAATTGATGTCCGTGAGGGGCGAATGGACTTGTGCAACTGGAAGGTGAGCTCGAACTCAGGATGGGCTACTGGTGTCATAGTGAATATACCCCGTGCAACGGCATGAGAAGATGTCGGGAGGTGATTCCCCTAGGTGGGTTATTCCCCATGAGTAGATTAGCGGTCGCGTGGTTGGCGAAGCTTCTACAAGAAATTATACTGGTTATACAACAAAGATATCGGTCGTGCGAATGTGGTTAATGATTCAGAATATGAAAGATGGGGATTTACAGGAAGATTCCGAGAAATTTCGGCGGAGGATTTCATAAGGTTATGTAAACAAGAGATAAAGGATTCTAGTGAGTTCTAGAGTTGTGTAATAATGGCTTCAAGCTAAGTGGGAGAGTCCCACCGCCTAAGATTGGTTTGCATGGTTAATTGCTTGCGAGGTCTCTGTTTATTAGCATATTTATGGATTATCTCAGCTTTGAGAAAAGACCATAAGTGGTAATTCGAGCAAATGAATTGTTGCAGGCATGCGATGGTTGGCCTTATTGGCTCATGTCCGAACTTGGAAAAAGGTTCAGGATTTATGCCTAGTATAGATACAGGTTTTAGGAGAGTGGTTCTGCCAGGTGCTTCGTTGAGAGGGTATTAATGTGCTAGAAGATTCATGGAGTTGATTATATTCGGGACCAAGTCAGAGCGGATAGCTCTCAGTAACGGACCTAGTGGGTTCAGGAGGTAAAGTTTGGTGCCTAATGATGTCGAGCTTGTAGGTACAACTAATAATCAAGCTTTGTAGTAGCTTATGAGAAGGTACCCAGAATGTTCTATCATGTGTTACCTTGTGGTGTAGCATTTGAGAAATGTGAAATAATTCGTGAGATTTGAGACATTATGGTCTCACAATTCAAGGTCACTTGGGGTGAGTGTACAGGGAGTATGTTATGCGTTGAAGAGAATTAGTAATATTTCCAAAGCAATCAAGGATAACTTGGAAGGAAAGGGATTGATTAGCCATATTTGAATCTGGCATGTTGGGGTCTGTGATCCGTTCATTCAACGTGATCGAGTTATGTGTTTGATTTGTGGTGGTATGTGTGAGGTTTGTAGGCTTCCGTAATTGATAACATTCTAAACCATTCTTCTGTTGTGGCTTGTTATGTGGAAGCAGATTCCGGAAGGGCTGGTGGCTTGGACCACTACTTGCAGATTTGCATATTCTACGGTTGTGGGAAATTACCGGTGTGTTTCTATGAATCTCCTAAAGTGAATTAAGTGGAAAGTTCATATATGATGAATTGTTAAAATGTTAATGATTTCGGTGTTGACAAGGATGTCATGAGCTCGGATGAGCAAGGAAAGGGTTGAACAATTAGAGTAAATTGGTATTGTCCTCAGCGTCACTTGAGATTGATGTGTTATGGAACATGTTTTGCATCTTGGTTGAGGATTCTGGATCGCTTTTCAGCATTAGTGCGTCTGGTGATTTAGATTTGCGGACCCGTTGTATATTTTGGAAGATTGTGGGAACGTGTTCTACGGGGAGATTGTACCAGTGTGGCATGTAGCCACTTGTTTGACTAAAGATTTAAATCAAGTATGATGAATTTGGGTATATCATTGCCCTGAGAATTTATGCCTGGAGGGTACCTTGTTTATTAGGTTATGAACCGAGGAGGTTTGCTCCGGTTATGACGGTTGTTCTCGTGTGTTATGGGAAGAAGGAAAATTAGTAAGGACCTTTGAAAAGTCATTGGCTTAATTTGATATGATCATGATCGACTTGAGGTCGATGGATGGATTTGAATGTGAATTTGGGCTTTATGGCAGGCCAGCTGTGTTCATTTCAGTAATGCGCTCCTTATGGAGTAGTCAGGGTGTCATCTCGTTATCAGATATTTCATGAAGTGATACATTGCGCCGTGTGAGTTTTGAGACAGCCTGAGAAATTGTGTATGTGTTGAGGTTCCGCGTTGCGATGGTGTTAGGTGAGCAGGATGGCCCTTGAGTTTTAGATCTTGTATCGCACCTCAGTTGTGCTTGAGTTTTGTAGCCTATAGCGCTATGTGATTTCTCAGGGATGGTATTATGCACTTAACGTGCTTGCGATCGAAATTCATTATTTTTATTATAATGAGAAGATTTAGCTCGAAGTGCAATATCCTTATGTGAGATCTATGTGTGGATCGGGTGGCACGCCGCCATAGGTATGTTATTTGGATGGGGTGGCATGCCGCCATGGGTATGTTATTTGGATCGGGTTGCGCGCCGCAACAGTGTGATGATGAGTGTAGTTTTCTATATTCTAATTTGGTATGTCTTACTTCCTATTTTCTAAGGAAAGTCCGTAGTAGTGCGGGAGTTAGGTAATTCCTTCTAGAGTTCGATTTCTGTTTGTGTTGTGTTCGAATTGGTGGACTATTGGCACATTGTGGCGTCATATGAGACTTGTGATCACATTTGGGGCAGCTTATTGCCTGAGCAATTTGTACTGGGTAAGATGAGATTGTTGGATTTAGGATCAGTGCAATCTGATTATATGAAGTATATTAAGGAGCGAAGATCATTATTTGGTTCAGAATGTGGTAATGTTTCTTGTCAGAAGTATAGACTCGATGATTGGTTGACTCGGCAGTTGATTATGAATTTCGGCATCTCATCCGTCGTGGCGGTATTGTAATAGTTAGAGTAAGACCTATGTAGGTCATGAGGTACAATGGGAGCATCAGATTCGTGGAATTTCGATTAATTCAAACAGGAATATTATTGTGGTCCTATGAGTACAGTGATGCAAAGTGTGAATTCAGCAGAGTTATGCAGTCATGTTTGAGTATAACGTATAGTGATCGATACGGTGATCGTATGTTGGAAACATGCCTGGTATAGAATTTCGGATGTTGGAATTGGGCTCTAAGGCTTAATTTCTTGAATAAAAAGGGAGCATCTTCAGAACTTATTGAGCTAATGTGCTCAACTGAGTTGTGATAGCACGGGAAGGTGCTTGAGGTGCTAAATAGTGATTTTCAGACTACTCTAGTGTATTTCTCAACACATTTGAGGATGAATGTATGTCTAAGTGGGAGAGAATGTAACGACCCGATCGGTCGTTTCGAGCCCTAGCACGTCGTTCAGCAGTCTGAGGCCATGAGCAGCTTCCTTTTAGGAATTGTGACTTGTTCGCATGGTCGGAATTTAAATCCAAGAAGATCAGAGTTAAATTTAAATGAAAATTCTCATCTGATAAGCTTAAAGTTGAAAGAATGAACTAGGATTGAAATTTTGAGTAAACAACCTCGGAATCAGGATCTGAAGGTTCCAGCAGGTTCATATGATGATTTCAGACTTGGGCGTATGCCCGGATTGGTTTTTTGATAATCTGGAAGCGTTTTGGCGCCTAATGAGGAAGTTAGCATTTTAGAAGAAATTTCATAAGTTTGGCTTGAAGAGCATTTTAGAGTTATCGATGTCCGTTTGGGATTCCGAGACTCTGAATAGCTCCGTATGGTGATTCTGGATTTGGGTCGCGATCGGAAGTGAATTCGGAGGTCTGTAGGTCATTTTGGAACCATTTGGCTAAAGATAGAAATTTGAAGGTTTTTTAGAAGTTTGACCGGAGGTTGACTTTTGGAATCCAATTCCGGAAGTTGGAATGGCTTCGCAATGTCAAATATGACTTATGTGCAAAATTTGAGGTCAATCGGACGTGATTTGATAGGCTTAAGCATCGGAAATAGAAGCTGGAAAGTTCAAAGTTCATAAAGCTTGGATTGGAGGTCGATTGATGATTTTAACATTGTTTGATGTGATTTGAGGCCTCGAGCAAGTTCGTACTATATTTTGGGACTGGTTGGTATGATTGGTTGGGGTCCCGGAGGGCCTTGGGTGGATCCCGAGTGGTTTAAATAACTGAGTTGCTGGTTGCTGGTATTTCTGCTTCTGCGGAGATGGGACCACGGAAGCGTCCACGCAGAAGCGGTTGGGAGAGAAGGGGAGCAGGGACCACTTTTTTCGGTCAGGTATCCGCAAAGGCGGAGTCGCAAAAGCGGTAGAGGGCACCACAGAAGCGTAATGCTTCGAAGGGTCGTAGGCCGCAGATGCGGTCAAGGTTCCGCAGAAGCGGGACCGCATCTGCGGAAGGAGCATCGCAGAAGCGAAAGGGGACTAGGCCAGGGGAAGCCACAGAAGCGGCCTATTGTCCACAAATGCGAAATCGCATAAGCGGCAATATTTCTGCAGAAGCAGAAATGACTGGGCAGTGTAATATTTTAAGTTCGGGGTTGAGCTCATTTCAATCCCATTTTTCTTCCATTGAAATCGATGGGGAGCAGCTTGGGGACTCCATTTTCGTCACTTGTCATGAGGTAAGTAATTTATACTAGCTGTAAGTTAAATACAAGGTTAATACATGGATATAGGCATGGAAATTAGTATAAAAATTGGGGGTTTGGTGGAAAACCTAGAAAACCATATTCTTGGAATTTATCCACGATTTTGAGTATGGAATTTAGAGAAAATTGTATATTTGAGTTCCTAAGGTCATGGGTCACATTTATCTTCGAGAAATTTTGGATTTTCGGGCACGTGGGCCCGAGAGCATTTTTGTTAACTTTTCGTTCGGGGTTAGGAATTGTTATAAATTGGGTTGTAAAGTATAATTGAGCATATATTAATGAATTTATATTATCGTTGGCTAGTTTTGGAGCATTGTGCATTGGTGCAAGTCTTCGGAAGAATGTAGAATGTCGGCTGTGGATCTTCGGAGCGAGGTGAGTCTCCTTTCTAATCTTGTGAGGGGGAATTTACCCCATAGGTGAGTTAAATTGGTTATGTGCTCCTACTTCTGGGGGCTACGTACGCACGAGGTGACGAGAGTCCGTGCGTAGCTACTATTATGCTAGTGTCCGGGTAGTCTAGGACCCAAAAAGCATGCTATAGTTGGATTACTGTGAACCCATTGATAGTTTGAATTGTTTAAATCACCTTGAATTGGTAAAGGAATTTAAAAAGAGATTTAATATTAAATTCTCCCTGAAATGTTAAAAAGCGAAATTTGTCTATTTGGTTGATTATCCCCGATAAGCTCTTGATTTCCTACTTGAGCATGTATTTTATGTGTGCCTGCGTTGCATGGATGATTCGCGAGCAGCATATGTATTTATTTATGGAACGGGCCGAACCCCTCGGTGAAAATAGATGCATCTATGTTTCGTGCCGCTCGACCCTCGGAAGTGCACAATTTACATTTCTGTTGGAGCGGGTCGTCGACCTCGGCATGATTTGCGCATGTTTATCTATTACTTGAAAATTTTAAACGTGGAATTGGCCCTACGTGGCTTGATATAAACTGATATGATGATAAAGAACAGACTGTAGAAGCCCTTGATTTATTGATGAAGGTGTTTACCTATTTTCTGGCTCACAATCAGAACTTCTCTACAAATCCATGATTATCCTCACACTTATAGAATGTTGCTAACTGACCTCTAGTGAGTGTCGGAGTTGGCCATCTAGTCTTTACCCCTTCGGGATTAGGCGGGATACTCACTGAGTACACGTTGATTACGTACTCATTCTACACTTCTGTGCATTTTTTGTTGCACGGGTATATATACCTCTAGCAGCCTATTGGGCGTAGCAGCACGGACGACTCTGGGACTAGGTGAGCTGCAGTGTTCGAGACGACCCACAACCAGTGTAGTCCCCTCCAGTATTTTCTTATTATTATTTCCATGTCCACTGTATTTCGGACATATGTTGTATTTTATTTTCCATATCGATAATTGCTCATGCACTTGTGACACCGGGTTTTGGGATGGTTTGAAGTATTGTATTAATTGTTTAACTTTTAAATTTGATTTGAAACTATATTCTCTAAAATTTCTAAATAATTAAGGAAAATTCCTGGATTTTAAAAGTGTTAAAACGAGATTTAATTCAGTATTTGAGTTGGCTGGCATGATAGCTGTGTCCGGCGCCACCACAACCTTTAGTGGATTTTGGGTCGTGACATAAAGCAAGTAAAATAATCGCTTTAGGCCCCATATTTGTGAGGTCCCTATTTTTTATACACCTAATAGACTATGTATAAGTTTAAATAAGAGTTCTGTAAAGTGATTTCTTTCTTTAACAAATATAGAGAATAAGGATTTGCAACTGCTATGATTTCTACCAAGGAAACTACACTTGAAATGAATATTGAACCCGAATTTCACAAGAAACGTGTGATATATAAGAGGTAACAATTTGATGCGAATGTTGATAGTATAATCTCAAAATATTTCTGTCACGACCCAATTCCCAAACCCGGTCGTGATGGCACCTCTCGTGAAGACAAGGCTAGCCAACCGAACAACAATGACTTATTTAACAATTAATAACTATAAATGATCAAATAATACGACTTATTAGCATTAATAACTAATATTTATCACTCAGCACAACCCGACCGGGGTGTCACAAGTCACGAGCATCTAAGGAGTAGGATCACTATTGTAGGGTCAATAATTTATATATATATATATATATATATATATACAAGATAAAAACCGGAGTTCAAAGATGAAGAGCGGTGCCGCGAACGCTGGCGGTCACCTTGCTCAGCTACCATAGTATGGCCTTTGGTCCGCTAATAACTCGCTACCGGGTGAGCAATACCTGCAAGTGCACACGAGGTGCAGGGAGTAAAGTGAGTACTTCCACCTCAGTGGTAATAAGAGTAAATAATAACTGAGTGGTAAGAAATCACGTAAGAACACTTCATCATGCTATATGGGACAGTACAACCTTTTTAGGAAAACAGTAAAACCGTAAAAATCCTTTAGAAACATCTAGCTCAGTTTAAAATCTCTTTTGAAAATATTCTTTTTCCAACAGTAAGCATATGAATGCGATATCAAGTAGTGCAAGTCCGCACACAAGTCAGCCCCTCGGACACAACACTCTATTTACAAATAACACCAGGGTATCTCGTACACAATGTAAGATATAGCATGGATTACAATGATATGAGAGTGATGAATGTCATGCCACGTAGTACAAATAGGAACCAATGCATGAATGCAATGCAATGCACATGACTGTTGCGGCGTGCAGCGCGAGCCAACCATGCATATGATTTATCGTCGATGGCGCTCACTGGGGGTGTGTACAGACTCCGTAGGGGCTCCTACAACCCAAGCGCAATATACTGGCCAGTCAGTGTTACCTAACCAGTCAGCCAATGTTACATGACTAATTTATATCATAAAGTGCCATTGTTACCACTGTTTCAAGTCACATCATACAGTGTCATTGTTACCACTATTTCAAGTCACATCATACAGTGCGTGCTGCCCGATCCATGCACAGTCCAGAAAATATTATAAACCCCTTGGGCATTTATAAAATATTAATTCTCAGCCCGAAATAGTATTTAAAGTATCATTTGAGTTTTCAAAAACTTAGAATTATGGCTGAGGTTACAAAATAATATTTAAAACATTGGACTGAAGCCACATGATATGCAAGATATGCTAAAACAGAAATCTCAATCCCCGAAGGATTCACATAGTTGGCACGAAGCCCAAACATAGCAATCAGTCCAAACTATGATGATAACAAGTAGTTTCAGTCAACTACACAGTAAAAATCAACAACCGGGATGGACCAAGTCACAATCCCCAACGGGGCTCTACCCCACGCTCATATTCGGCGTGCAAGTCACCTCACTACAGCACTATAATTTACAAATATTACTCACCTCGAACCGGTAAAATTCCCCGCTCGCGACGCCTTTGCCCCTCAAATTGGCCTCCACGCACGTCGAATCTAACAAAAAACAGAGCGTGTACATCACAATATACCAATGGGACAACACCTAATTGAAAACAATCGAAATATAGCAAAAATCTCGAAACTAGCAAAACCTGAGCCCTGGACCCGCTTCTAAAAAAATTACAAAACTTACATTACCGGATTCCTCGTCTCGCCACGAGTCAATACATACCAAGAACTCCCAAATCCGAGCTCAAATGACCTATCAAATTCCAATTTGAAATATTAAAACTCAAGCCCTAGATTTACCCCCTTTTCAATGAATTTCCACCAATTTCCATCTTGAATAATTATGCCAAGGAACTTACCTCCATTCGATTCTCAGTCAAAACCCCTCGAAAATTCTCGCCCAAAGCTCTCCAAGATGCTCAACAATGGAGGAAAATAACCCCCAAGTCGCGGATGAAATGCCATTTTAAAACCTTTCTGACCACAGCAACTTTCGCTTCTGCGGTCCAAAACTCGCACCCGCGATACTGCTCCTGTGGTCAAGACTTCCGCTTATGCGGCCACTGCTGAACACTCAACTTTTTGCACCTGCGGAGCTTCTTCCGCTTCCGTGAAGCCACATCTGCGGTCTCCCTTCCGCAGATGCGGAAACACCTGCTGCAACAAAACCAGCAAAACTTCCAACTTCAAATTCTCTCGTTCAACCACCCGAATTCACCCCGAGGCCCCCGGGACCTCAACGAAAAGCACAAACATGATCTATTCCCTTATTCAGACTTGCTCGAACCATCAAAACACTATCGTTAACATCAAAATCATCAAATTTCACCAAATCAAAGCCTAAGTTCTTCAAGAACTTCCAAAATGCATTTTCGATCAAAAACCCAACCAAACGATGTCCGAATGACCTAAATATTTGCAAACATATCCAAAATCACTTAACGNCTGCCAAAATTCAAACTTCGCCAATTCAAACCTAATTCTACACCGGACCTCCAAATTCAATTCCGATCGCACTCCTAAGTCACAAATCATCCCCCGAAGCTAACAAAATTATCAGAATTCACATTCGAGCCCTCTAACTATATAGTCAACTTCCGATTGACTTTCCCAAAATAAGCTTCCTTCTAAGGGGCTAAGTGCCTCATTTCCAGTTAAAACCAATTAAATTCTATCCGATGAACTCAAATACTGACATTTAAACATAGAGAAACATAATATGAGGGAAATGGGGCGGTAACTCACATGACAAAGGGCCGGGTCGTCACATCCTCCCCAACTTAAACAAACGCTCGCCCTCGAGCGTACCCAGAATTGTCCTAGAAGCCAACCAATAGCTAAATGACTTTACCAAGCATATACTTAGGGTGATCCCACGTCACCCTATCTCTTATAGGTCCGACAACACGACATGGCTGAAATGACCCAATCCAGTACCTGAAACGATAACTTCTATTCACAGCAGCTATCCACAACAACCATATACCGATAGAAAACCTCTCAATAGCTAAAGCCTCATTCCAACACATCATATCCTATCAATGATAATGAAACACACAGCAAACCGTAACCATTTCTCAGATCAACCATTCATGAAACCACTCCCATTTTGACTAATACCACAGCAGATTCCCGAAATCATACTCAAAATCAGAACCTCACGTCAATATTCAGAATAAACTCGAACCTCGATATTATTCTTCCAACTAGCTGTAATTAAATCTGTTCGTATCCATCGATGACTCCCACTATATTTTCGAATCCAACACACCACTCTGGTGATATGACGCCTCAACACAGGCCTAAGTCATAACTGGCACAATCCACGTACTAATGAAAGGCGATCTGAAGGCTCAAATAATAGAGCAACATAATATGGGGGAAACGGGGCGGTAACTCAAGTGAAAACAGGCCGGGTCATAAAAATATTAAGCATGTACCATACACCACGTCTATCATGCCATCTTGTTGCAAACACAAAATCTCATTAGAATTTCTGGGCAATAGGAAAATTACATTCTGGCAGTTAGAAATCTTCTATTTGCTCCCATTTAGGAGGAGTTCGTAATATACAATATGTTTAGCGCACTGGTAGAAGATATCCAGCTCGAACTATGGTAAAAACAATCAAGAAAACTTTCAAATCTATTCGTACATAACCAAGCTATCAATAAGAGAAAAATGATACTTGTTCTTCACTCTTACTTTACTCAATTGCATGTAATCAATGGACATTCTCATTGTGCCATCCTTCTTTTTCACAAATAAGACTGGTGTACCCCAAGGTGACACACTAGGCCGAATGAACCCCCTTATCTAAGAGTTCCTGAAGCTTCTCTTTCAATTCTTTCAACTCTACAGGTGCCATACGATACGACATAATAGATATGGGCTGAGTGCCCGGCACCAGGTCAACGCCAAAATCAATACTCCTATCCGGCGGCATGCCCGACAGGTCTGCAGGAAATGCATCAGGAAAATCCCTCACAACTGGGACAAAATCAATACTATGAGTCTCAACTCCAACATCTCGCACAAAAACTAGATATGATAGACAACCCTTCCCAACCATACGCTGGGCTTTCAAGAAAGAAATTACTCTGCTAGGAACATAATCAGCCATACCACGCCACTCGATCCTCGGAACACCCAGAATAGCCAAAGTGACTGTCTTAATATGACAATCTAGAATAGCACGACATGGAGATAGCCAATCCATGCCTAGAATAACATCAAAGTCCACTATGCTCAATAGCAATAAATCAACTCGAGTCTCCAGACCCCCAATAATCACAACACATGACCGGTACATAATGGTCCACAACAACAGTATCGCCCATTGGGGTAGATACATGAATAGGTAAAGAAAGAAACTCTCGGAGCGTACCCAAATAAGGAGCAAAATATGAGGACTCATAAGAATAGGTGGAACTGGGATCGAATAATAACAAGACATCTCTGTGGCAGACTGGAACAATATAGCTCTTAACCGTGCAATCAACTTAATTAATAGCAAACTCCCCAACTTGGATCAAAGCCATATATCAAAACGCACTCAATAAATCATAACACACATACTCTATTGTTTCCGTAATACCATAGTGA
Source organism: Nicotiana glauca (assembly GCA_026770625.1). Classification (NCBI taxonomy): domain Eukaryota; kingdom Viridiplantae; phylum Streptophyta; class Magnoliopsida; order Solanales; family Solanaceae; genus Nicotiana; species Nicotiana glauca. The sequence goes on along the minus strand of MU765244.1, from coordinate 108,861 downwards.
GATCGAACTCACTCCTTCATAAGCTTGTGGAAACACAAATCATCTGGAATTTTAACTCTTCTACAATTCTTGCATTCACTCACACAATAGTTAAGCCCGCTCTCTAGGCAACCCAATTTAGATTTCAATGCATATTCTTCACTTGTAAATGAGATCTTCTAATAGACAACATAAGGCTCACACCACCTTAGAACACTCCGCAGGAGATAACCCACTTGTTTTGCCTCAAATTAACATTTTGTATACCTTCCACTTTCATACAAATTACACAGTCACTTAATCTTCCTAAGTCTAAACTCATACTGTAACATGAAATTTACTTCACTCCAAATAGGATACATGAAAATATTCTTCATGCACCCATAACTCGGGGCTACACATCCAATCACAATGAAAATCAAATACTTAATAGTTCATCTATCATCCTGCAGCCCTTCCTCATCACTTCCAAGTCATATAGATACATCTCGCAGTACTAACATATTCCTTACGTAGCTATCCAACTATCATTCCCACTAATAGGGATAATACCAGACATATAAGTTCAAAACACTTGCTCGCATAATTAGCACCTCGGTGCTCAAGCCATAGGCAAAGATCCAACCTCAAGTCCTCCAGATTGGCCTAACATCAAACTCACAAAGATCACGTCTCGCCCTTCGACCGGGGAATTACAAGCCATCAAGGCACATCTAATATTAAGCGCTCATTCGCGCATACAAACACGTGGAAATAATCGTAAGAGTTACTTTTCAAGCTGAATCAAGGACGCACGATAAGAATTTCAAGAATATGAAGTTTTTCCTAAGGGTTCTGCAACCTCTCGAGGATAAATACAGATGTCTCTGTACCGATCCGCGAGACTCTACTAAACCGGCTCATGACTCGCAAGACCAATTAACCTAGGCTCTGATACCAACTCATCACGACCCCAAATACCGGTCGTGATGGCGCCCAACACAATGCTAGGCAAGCCCGACCAATTACCAATCTCAACCCCTTCTATTATAATTTATTACTGATTAACCACTTTAAATTCCAATTTAATAACTCAAAGTATGAATTTTTAAGCATTTGAAATGTGCGGAAAACCATAATATGGAAAAATCTCTGTAAAACAACCCACTGATCTGGTGTCATAAGTCTGAGCCTCTAATACAGGGTTTCAACAACCTAATAAAGAAATATGTCTGAAATACAGAATAACAAGTAAAGATAGAATGAGAAATCGGGTCTGCGAACGTCATGCAGCTACCTCGATAACTCTGATGAAAACTGAATGGCAGGAAAGTTCATTCTATATCTCAGGAATACCTGTACCTGCACACATGGTGCAGGGAGTAATGTGAGCACTCCAACCCAGAGAGTAATAAACATAAATAAAAGCTGAGAATAAGAAATCACAAAAAACGCAATGTAAACTATAACTAGCAATTTTGAGCATTTAATAATGAAGCAACAAGTCAATGAAATAAGAGTACAGAAATATTATGACAGGAAAAACGGATAAAGAGCAAATGCATGAGTGAAATGCAATGCATATGACGGTACACTCCGGTACCCACTGCGGCGTGCAGCCCGAGCCATCCATTTATTTATCGTCGACGATGCTCACTGTGGGTGTACAGACTCCGGGAGGGCCCCCTTACGGCCCAAGAGCAATATCAAGCCACCGCGTGGCATATAAAAAAAGGCCTGAAAGCCTTCTCACGTCACACTCGAGTCCTGAAAGCCTCCTCACAATACACTCGAGGCCTGAAAGCCTCCTTACCATACACTCGAGGCCTGAGAGCCTCCTCACAATACACTCGAGGCCTGAAAGCCTCCTCACATCACTCAACATATCCTCACATATGGCCCTCGACCTCACTCAGTCCAAAAAATATCATAACCCCCTCGGGCATTAATAAATAGTAGTGCTATGCCCAACAACAATGGAAATATCATTTAAGACTTCAATTAAAACGGCTGAGTTTATAAAACAGTATAATCACCAGGACTGAGTTCAAGTAGTATGTCAAATAGTGATAAAATTCGCGAAGGGTTCAAATAATTGGCACGAAGCCCAACTTTGGCAATAAGCCCAAATCATGATAATATCAAATAAGTTTCAGTAAAATATACGGTAAAATCATCAATTGGGACGGACCAAGTCACAATCTCCAACGGTGCTCTACCCCACGCTTGCTATCCCGCATGTAAGTCACCTTAATATAGTACTACGGTGTGCAAATTCAGGGTTTCAAACCCTCAAGATATCATTTACAATCATTACTCACCTCGAGATGGCCAAAAGTCTAGCTCGCTATGCCGTGGCCTCTAGAATTGGCCTCCTCGTGCGACGAATATGCCCAAAATCAATACGAATATGTCGCATTATGCTAAAGGGACAATACCGAATTGAAAAATATCAAAATTCATGAATTTGACAAAACTCGAGCCCCGAGCCTACGTATCAAAACTCAGAAATTTTTATTCCAAAGTGTTCTTCGTCCTCTCATGAGTCTGTACATATAAAGAGCACAAAAATTGGAGCTCGTTTGACCCTTCAAATCGACCCTAGAAGGTATCAAAATCACAAGCCTTAAAACCCAACTTTTCTACTGATTTTCATGTTCTAATTCATATATAATCTTGTATTTAACTTGAAAATAAGTAGAAACAACTCACCTTTGATGCTTGATGAAATCTCTCTTGAAATTCTCTCCAAAATCATCCAAGCCAAATGAAAGAAAAGAAAGAAATAAGCCAAATCCGTGTTTAAAGAATCTGCCCGTGCTTCGTCGAGTTGTACCTTGCAGTTGTGCTAGACAAGTTATACATCCTATTAAAATTTTCCCTTGTCAGACACCTTCTATTAAAATACCCATAATATCTTGTATAAATATCCAAATGACAAACGGTTTGAAGATTTAGAAACTAGACTCGAAGATCTTTAATTTGATAGGTTGTACACCATATAACGCTTTATATATCCTGAGATATGAGCTTCTAAAGCCGTCTCTATGAAATCAGAAAATTGTGGAGAAACTGCTCCACCAGTCATCTTCAATCGATCATAACTTTCTCTACAGATGTCCAAATTACGATTTCTTTAGCTTTCTGGAAACGAAGGGATATGACTTTGTATTAAATCATCTCAAAATTCCTTGTAGATCAAAAGATATAGGCCTCCGAAGTTGGACGGGCTTCTTCATCGCGGGTCGCGAAAACATGACCGCGGTCTGCGAAAACATGACCGCGGCCGCGAAGTTGGGTTCAGATATTCGACCCTACAGGCCTTCAACAACTATATTTTAGCCTAAAGACACCCCGGGACCTATCCGAAACTCACCCTAACCCACCTCAAAACTTGTAACCGAACGTACCAACAAGTCCAAAAACATATCTCAGACTTAGTAGATACCTCAAATCATATCACATATCATCAAAATCACAAATTATGCATGGAATCAAGCCTAAGAACTTATTAAATTTTCAAATTTCACAACCGATGCTGAAACACGTCAAAACTAGTCTGAATGACCTCAAATTTTGCAGACAAGTCCAAAAGGACATAACGAAGCTACAGAAACTTTTGGAATTCCATACTAACTAGCGGATCAAAATCTCACCAATCCCCTCCCGAAGCTAACCGAACCATCGGAACTCACATCCGAACCCTCTAACACATAAGTCAACATTCGGTTGACTTTTCCAACTTAAGCCTTCTTAAAAGGGACTAAGTGTCTCATTTCTTATCAAAACCACTCCAAACCAACTCGATCACATAAGATATGGATAATGAAGCATAAAGAAGTTGAAAATGGGGAAAACGGAGCGGTAACTAATGAGACGACGGGTCAAGTCATAACAATTAACATCATTAAACATGTTTTCAACTTAAAACCAATGATTTTTATGGATGAAATTAGGTGTTTTGGGTAGAACCTAGGTTTATCAAAAATTGGGGATTTGGATCTCAATTTGAGGTCCGATTTTAAAAAAAATTATATATTTGAGTTCGTGGGGGAATGGTTAATCGGGTTTTTGTTCGAACGTCGAGTTTTGACCACGTGGGCTCGAGGGAAATTTTTGAATTTTTGGGTAAAAATTTGGGAAATTTATTTTTATGCATTCAAATTGATTCATTTAGCGTTTATTGATGTAATTAAGTAACTTGTGACTAGATTCAAGTGGATTGGTGGTGGAATCGAGGGGTATAACTATAATTGAAACTTGAGTTGAATTCAAAGCATCGAGGTAAGTGTTCAGTCTAACCCTAGCTTGAGGGATTAGGAGTGTCACACCTCCTTTTTCCTACTACACCCCCGGAAGAGGGTATAATAATAAGGGAGTTATTTCCAACTTGAAGTGACAATCGAAACGAGATTATTTAATTAAAAGATTCAGAGTCACCACTTGGGAGATTTATGGTGTCCCAAGTCACCGGTTCAAAATCCCGAATCGAGGAAAAGATTGACTCTATTTAACAGTCCGCGAACCAGAAATATAGGTAAGGAATTCTGTTAATCCGGGAGAAGGTGTTAGGCATTCCCGAGTTCCGTGGTTCTGGCACGGTCTCTAAACTATTATATTCGGCTTAAATTACCTGATTTTAAACAATTATGAACCTATGTGCAAATTTTAAACTTTTAACCGCTTTTATTATTATTTTTTAAAGAGAATTGCAACGTCGTTAAAACACGTCTCGAACCATGTCACATAAATGCACCCGTGATTTTTGATATATTTTAACTTTATTGGGATTTGTATTTGAGTCAAATAAATGTACACCCGAGTTTAGGAAGGTAAATTATTAAAAGGATGCACCTAAAGCAACTACGCGTTTGCAACTTTGCGAGGGCCATGAAAATTCGCTAAATGGCACGCCTCGATTTCTAAGGATAAAAAAAATTAACTAAAACGAGGGCCATGCAATTGTCATTTTTGTTTGGGCATGGCGCACCTCGAAAGTACTCTACTAGGAAACTGATTAATCAACCGAGGAAAGGTTTAATGGGTATCATATTTGGACAGAGATTCGAACTTGCCTCACAACTAATGGGCTTTTATCTACATGTGTTATTAATCAGAGGCGGGGCCTAAAGGGAAAAGGACCCATTTTTGTTCCCAAGCATTTGGGCCCAAGGCGAGCCTGAACTCAAAGCCCCAAAACTACCTCAAAAAGGAATTCACATCAAACCACCACAGTGTACAAACAATGACAAAACAACAAAAAGATTGGAATAAATCCAAATGGCTGATCCAATAACCAACACATACGCTACAATCTTAAATAAACCTGTAATTGACCATGAAAGCTTCAGTAATATTCTGGTTTTTTTGAAAATGATCAAAAGACTAATCCTTAAAGAAATGTAGACATGTAACTCCATATTTCGAAGTCTCTAACTATCTTGAATTACTGATTGGAACTTGAGCCTCAATTATTCTCACATCAACATGACTTAAAGGAGCGAATAATAAAAGAAAAAGCCCTATATGTTCAATTAGATTATTTTTTTTAATGCTGACAATAAACCCACGATTTGAAACCAGACTGATCCTCAAAACCACGCCCAAAGTCCCAACATAGCTCATATATTTCACCCTCAAACAAACACTATTTCAGCTAATTACCAAACCAAAGAATTTCTAGCTACTATTTCCATGAGCATACCCATATTATTAAACCTAAACACGAATAGAAGAGGCAAAAGCCATACTACTAGCTGGAATGATAATACTACTCATTAAATTCCTATCATAACAATCCCAACACCCAAGCATTTGAGTAATTCGTCTAAGTCAGAGTTAAAACAATAAAATCTAAAGTTCAAACATCTAATATAGAGAATAAATCATAACTGAATACACCAATTTCCAAGTGGTCAGGCTAACATAGACTAGGAAATATGAGAACATATCTTAAAAAGAAAATAGGAATCATTCATTTATTAGCTAAGTCTGGCTACATAGCTTCTCCTACACCTCTTGCGCTACTCAGATCCTGAAGCATACTTGGAAATGACAAAAGAGAAACAAAAAGGTGAGATATCAGCAAAACAGAGCAGGGACCAGCAACAGTACAACCAACGGAGCCAATAGACTAGAATCAAACAGCTTCAAACCCAAACTTCTCAACAGATGAGAATTCCAATTATCAAACCAGATTTGAATTGAAGTGAGACTCTCAACACCAAACTCAGCTCAAAGCCAATTTTTAAAGGAAAATAAAAAACAGACTAAGCCATCTCTACTCCAAATGGTTAAAATGCTTTTTCAGAGATTGAACAGTAATCGAATCACCACAGTAATCAATGAAACAGTAAAAAAAATGCAGTAATTGGATTTTCTCAGATTTCTAGCTCTCTAGGCTTCTTAGGTCTATATTTTTGTATTTTTAGCTTTTGGATCTCTAGAATTTTCATCCCTCTCTAAGGCCTGCCTTGCAAGGCAAGAGACAATGCCTTTATAGGCAAGCAAATAAGGCAACAATAAAGAAACAGATTTCCCTCTTTAGTCCCTTCTAAATTATTTTTTAGCTTAAGAGTGCCTAGAATCTTGACTTGTAAACCAAGTAATGTTACCCAAAAACCAAAATGACATTCCCACCCCACACAAGAAGCTTCTAAGTCTGTTACCTAAGATTTCTTTCTATCCTATTTCCTAAACTACCCCTTTAAAATTTTGTTATTACCTCACACTCAAATGGGCTATGGTTCCAATAGACCCCTGGGTCGAATCCCTTTGGCAATCGGCCCAAAATTGGATTTAATAGCAAATAACCCAAGCCCAAACGAAACCTGACCAAATTTGCCAATTGATTTTCTTTCTTTCCTATTTCCTTCCTTTTTTACAACTACATAATTAACATTACTGCATATCAAAGTTACGTAATAGGCCAACTAATTTATTAAGAAAAACAAGCTTCCTGAGATTAAATGGAAAACTTAAGAATGTTAAGAAAAGAAATTCAGAAGAAAAGTGAAGAAATACACGACAACAAATGAAAGGCGAAATAAAAGCAACAAAAGAAAAGAAAACTTACTGCCAAGGACCAAGAAAAGCTGAAGCTCAACCCTCAAACCTTCGGATACCTGGTTTAAACGGACATTAATCATATGTCCTCATAGAGAACATACGAATAAATTCATTTGAACCAAGAACGAAGCGAGAAATTGATTTTTACTTTTGGGTCTCTACCGTGATCTGAAATTTGAAGAAATGGAGGATGATTCGAGGGTTATCGGTCATAGATTAGTAAAAAGGGGATCGTGGGTATGTCGGGGTGTTAATTTGAAAGCGGTTGGAGGTGGCGCCGCCACCCCAGGGCGGTGGAAAAAGAGGGGCGGCTGCTAGGGTTCTTCAAGGTGGTCTCTGAGATGGGGTGCATGAGAGAGACGAGAGATAGGGGGAGGTGTAAGCGGTTCCGACCACTATATATTATTGATACCCAGATTCCCGTCCATTAGTTCAGAGAAAATCAACGGCTGAGATGCGGTTAACACAAAACGTGGTCGTTTGACTACACTCAGGAACTGGGCCGGGTACAGGCGGGTTTGGAGTCGGGAAAAGGGTTTCAGTGGGGGGGATGACTTGGGCTGGTGGGTTTTAAAAGAAGCCCAATTCTTTCTTCCTTTACTTTATTTCCGATTCCCTTTCCTTTCCTTTTCAAATTTCTTTTTAATTTCTTTTAATTTAAAACTAAAAATAATCTAAATTAATTCCTAGAACTGAATTAATTAGAAAAACTAATTAAACCCAAAATGACAATTTTCACAACTAAATAAAAACAAATTAACACAAAAACTACTCAACAATCAAGACTAAAATTAAAAGTACAAATTACACTATATTTTGTGATTTTCCACTTTATAAAATAATTGATTTTCTAATTAATCCCAAAATGATAAGTTAAATCCTAAATGCACATGCCAAGTATTTTTGTATTTTTCATTAATTAAAATATATAGACAAAAATGCATAAAATGCCACAAAAATCCACAAAATTGTAAATACTAAAAGAAGTGATTTTGTTTTGAATATATGGGAGTAATTCATATAGGGAAAAAATCATGTGCTCACAAGGAGTTGAGTCATATTTGCTATTTGCTTCTTGTTGAGTACAATGTATATGCATGGTGACAAGTATCTATACGTTGGTGTCGAGCATGACCGTGAGTCGTAAATTGATTATTGTTGTGTTCTTAGGTGACACTTCGGATGTTTAACTAATGATTATTGATATTGAGTAAATAATTAGTAAATCTTATATACTTATTTATACCTAAGGAATTGGTTATAGCTGGTTGTTCCCTTGCCGGGAAATTTTAATGTTTTTTTGTTCCCTTGCCGGGATTTTGTTGCGATATTGAGTTGGAATGAAAAGGGAGCGGGTGGTACGCCTACCACATGTTATCAATGAAAACAGAGTGGGTAGTATGCCTACCACATGTTATCAATGAAAAGGGAGCGGGTGATATGCCTACAACAAGTTATAAATGAAAAGGGAGCAGGTGGTACGACTACCGCAAGTTATAAATGAAAAGGGAGCGGGTGGTATGCCTACCACAAGTTTTAAATGAAAAAGGGAGCGGGTGGTACGCCTACCACAAGTTATTGATGAAATGGGATAGTGTTGCACGCCTGTAACGAGATGTGAACTGACAGTGAAACTTGATTTTATTTCCCTTATCTGTGTTAGAGTTAACATGTTGATTTTCCAATATTACTCTTGAAGTTCTGTATTATCTTCTATCCCCGTAGCATGTTCCCTCCCATTGAAATGTTTATTCCTGTTTTTTTTCGGTTGTATATAAATATAACTGCACAAGTTTATCTGGAGTCTACCCTCATCACTACCTCGTCGGGGTTAGGGCAGACACTTACCAACATATGGGGTCGGTTGTGCTGATACTACACTCTGTGCTCTTTTGCATAGATCCCGATACCGGAGTAGCATACGGTGCACAGCCGTAGTTTGGGAGCAGGCCCACAGTCCACGAGATCCTGAGGTAGTCCTGCTGGCGTCCACAGGCTTGGCATCTCCTATATCTATTTTTATGCCCTGTTTCCTTTGCACCCATGACAGAGTTTCATTTCTTCATTTTCAGACTTTGTATTTAGCATTCTTAGATCGTCTGTGATACTGTGACACCAGGTTTTGGGGTGGTTAACGTTTAAGTTGATGTAATAGATATGGATTTCGGTTATTTCATCGTTGTCTTCCGCTTATTTGTTAATTTCCGATGTTATCAGGTTATTGTTTTATAATTGCTAAAGAGAAATAATTGGTTAATGAAGTAATTAAACAAAAGGTTTCGCTTGCCTAGCTCACATTAGTAGGTGCCATCACGATCCTCGAGGGTGGGAAATCCGAATCGTGAGAAGTTGGTATCAGAGCTCTAGGTTACATGGGTCTCACAGTTCATAGACAAGCTTAGTAGAGTCTGAGGGATTGGTACAGAGACATCTGTATTTATCCCCCAAAGGCTACAGAGTTAGGAAAAACTTCGCATTTGTTATATCTTGTCGTGCGGTTCTATTTCTCAATGCTAATTGGATTTCTACTCTGTTCTTTCGCAGATGGTGAGAACACACGTTTCCTCATCTACTAATTAGCAGTCTGAGCCCCAAGCACCTCCTACTAGGGGCAGAGGGCAAGGCCAAGGCTGTGCTAGAGGCAGAGGTAGGGGAAGAGCTCAACCCCGAGTAGCAGCACCAGTGGCGGAGTCTTAGGTTGATTTTAAGGAGGAGGTTCTAGCCCCAGCAGTTCCGGTGGGCCCAGCTCAGGTCCCAGAGGGGTTCATTGCCACCCCAGTTCTTCAGGACGCTCTGGTTTGATTGGTGGGCCTCATGGAGAGTGTCACCCGAGCGGGTTTGCTTCTTGTTGCACCAACCACTTCTCAGGTTGGAGGAGGGGCTCAGACTCCTGCTACACGCACTCCAAAGCAGGTAGCTCCCTAGGATTACATTCCAGTAGTTCATCCAGCTATGCCAGTTCAGCCGGGTGTAGTGGCTCAGATCGGCCATGGAGCGGCTATGTCCGCTGATGTTCTGTGGAGGTTGAATAGGTTTATCAAGCTCTTCACTTCCACATTCAGCGGTGCTTCTACTGAGGATCCCCAGGACTATCTTTATAGCTGCCACGAGGTTCTTCGGAACATGAATATTGTTGAGACCAATGGGGTCGACTTTGCTACATTTCGGTTGTCTGGATCCGCCAAGACTTGGTGGAGGAATTATTGTTTAGCTAGACCAACAGGATCTCCAGTCTTGACTTGGGAGCAATTTTCAGTGTTATTTCTGGAGAAGTTTCTCCCCATTACCCAGCGAGAGGCCTATCGGAGGCAGTTCGAGAATCTTCATCAGGGATCCATCACTTTCACCCGGTACAAGACCAGATTCATACTCCATGCCCTTGTTAGACTCCCCACTAAGAGGGAGAGAGTGAGGCGGTTTATTGATGGGCTCATTCAGCCGATTCATCTCCAGATGGCTAGGGAGACTGGGAGTGAGATATCATTCCAGGAGACGGCCAATGTGGCCAGGAGGATCGAGATGGTATTATCACGGGGAAGTGATCATGGGGTAGACAAGAGGCCCCATCATTCAGGTAGATTCAATGGTACCTCATCTGGAGGTAGAGATTCACATGGTAGAGGCCATCCTCCTAGGCCCTTTCAGTCAGCTCTTCAGGTTTCTCACGGTGCTTTAGGTAGCTGGGGTCCCCAGATGCAGTACTCTGACAACCAGTCTTTAAGTGCCCCACCAGCACCCATCAATGCACCACCGCTTTAGAGTTTCCAGGGTCGTCATCCTCAACAACTGAGAGCTTGTTACACTTGTGGTGACACGAGGCACATTGCTAGGTATTGCCCTCACGCACCAAGAGGCCCTCAGTATCAGAGTTCTTATGCCATGGTACATGCACCAAGTATTCCACAGCCAGCCTAACCAGCTAGAGGTAGGGGTACAGGTGATAGACGCGGAGGTAGAGGTCCAAGAGGTGGAGCTCAGGCCGCCAAAGGTGGAGGCTAGCCAGTAGCAGACCGACCTAGAGATATGTTTTAGGGTGGTAGAGCCCAGACCTACTGTTATTCTTTTCAGGCCAGGCCCAAGGCTTCGGCATTGGATGCAGTTATTACAGGTACGGTTCTAGTTTGTGATAGAGACACTTTATTGTTATTTGATCCAGGGTCCACGTATTTGTATGTATCATCTTATTTTTCACCGTGCCTGATCATGCCTAGAGATGCATTGAGTGTCTCTATTTATGTGTCTATACCAGTTGGTGATTCTATCGTGGTCGATCGAGTCCATCATTCTTGTATTGTAGTGATTGGGGTCTTGGGACTCAGGTAGACTTTTGCTTTTAGATATGGTTGACTTTGATATTATATTAAGGATGGACTGGTTATCACCTTACCATGCCATCTTGGATTATCATGCCAAGACTGTGACCTTAGCTTTACCGGGTATGCCTCGTTAAGAGTGGAGAGGTATTCCAGGTCATTCTACCCGCAGTGTTATCTCATATGTGAAGGCTCGGCGTATGGTCGAGAAGGATTGTTTGGCCTATTTGGCCTATGTTCGCGATTTCAGTGTTGAGGTCCCTTCTATTAATTCTGTGCCCATTGTTCGGGAGTTCCCTGATGTCTTCCCTTCAGACCTGCCGGGTATGCCACCCGACAAGGATATTGATTTTTGCATTGATTTGGTCCGGGCACTCAGCCCATTTTTATCTCGCCATATCGTATGGCCCCACAAGAGTTGAAAGAATTGAAGGACCAGTTGCAGGATTTGCTTGAGAAGGGTTTCATTAGACCCATTATTTCGCCTTAGGGTGCGCTGATGTTATTTGTCAAGAAGAAGGATGGAACAATGAGGATGTGTATTGATTACCGAAAATTCAACAAGGTAACAACCAAGAATATGTATCCGCTGCCAAGGATTGATGATTTGTTCGATCAGATTCAGGGTGACAAGGTGTTTTCAAAGATTGACTTGCGATCAAGCTACCATCAGTTGAGGATTAGGGCATCTGATGTCCCTAAGATATCTTTTCGCACTCGGTACGGGCATTATGAGTTTTTGGTCATGTCATTCGAATTGACAAATGCCCCAACAGCTTTTATGGATTTGATGAATCGAGTGTTCAGGCCTTATTTGGACTCGTTCATGATAGTCTTCATTGATGATATATTGATATACTCCCGCAGTCAGGAGGAGCACAAGAAACACCTTAGAGTGGTTCTTCAGACTCTAAAGGGTAGTCAGTTATATGCAAAGATCTTTAAGTGTGAGTTCTGGTTGAGTTCAGTTGCATTCCTGGGTCATGTTGTATTAGCAGAGGGCATTCAGGTTGATCTGAAGAAGATTGAGGCAGTCAAGAGCTGGCCTAGACCAACATCAGCTACAGAGATTCAGAGTTTCTTAGGATTGGCAGGCTACTATCGCCGGTTCGTGGAGGGGTTTTCATCTATTACAGCCCTGATGACCAGATTGACCCAGAAGGGTGCCCAGTTTAGGTGGTCGGATGACTGTGAAGCGAGCTTTCAGAGGCTCAAGACATCCCTAACTACGGCACCGGTGTTGGTTCTACCCATAGGTTCAGGACCTTATATAGTTTATTGTGATGCGTCCCGTGTTGGGCTTGGAGAAGTGTTGATGCAGGATGGCAAAGTTATTGCTTGTGCTTCGAGGCAATTGAAGATTCATGAGGAGAACTATCAAGTTCATGATTTGGAGTTGGCATCCATAGTTCACGCATTGAAGGTTTCAAGGCATTATCTGTATGGCGTTGCATGTGAGGTGTTCACGGATCACAAGAGCATTCAGTACTTATTCAAGCAAAAAGAGTTGAATCTGAGGCAGAAGAGGTGGTTGGAGTTGTTGAAGGATTATGATATTACTATCTTATATCACCCGTGGAAGGCCAATATGGTGGCCGATGCTTTGAGTAGGAAGTCAGCCAGTATGGGCAGT
>MU765244.1:15240-77509 GCA_026770625.1 Nicotiana glauca | reverse complement strand
CCCCCCCCCCCCCCTTGTGTGGTATTGACGTTAATAACATCAGAATGGAACTGGTTCTTGCTTCCTGTCATATGCTTTGAACAACCACTATCCATGTACCATATTTGGCTGCTCCCCTTCACTTGGACCCGCGAAAGGAAATGAGGGGTTAGTCTTAGGAACCCAAACTTGTTTGGGTCCCTTTCTATGGGCAAAAAGGTGAATCTAATTCTTTTTAGCCCAACCTGGCAGCCTATTTTTTCCTTGAACAAATTCTTTATTCTTTTTACTAGCGTTTTCTTTTGCAATACATTCACTTTTGTAGTGACCAGTTTTACCACAGTGTGTGCAAATTTTATTCTCAGGAAGTGTGAGGTTCTTGCTTTTGGGATCCCACTTAGGTGCAGGGGTCCCATAGCCAAGTCCTCTCTTATTGATACTATGGTGTTCATGTAGCCATAAAAGTACATCAGAGGATCTATTCCATTTACAGGTTGTATCTAGCTCGTGCTTAACCTTGTTTAGATCCTCCTTAAGGACTCTTATCTGCTCATCTCTTTTGTACAACTCATCTTTCATTTTTCCTACATTTTCTTCTAAAGTGAGTTGTGTGTGATCAGATTTCTTTTTACCAGTTCCTAATTTCAATTTTAGATTTTCAGATTTAAGCTCTTGGACTGTGGTGTCAAGTTCATGAACCTGGTTCTTCAACTCAGTATTTTTACTATCACTTTCACTAGCCCTAAGTTCTAGGTTTTTGCCCTTAGCTTTCAGAATCACACACTTCTTAGACAGGTGTTCCTTTTCATTGTTTATAACCTCAAATTCATCAATGAAATCTAGAAGTAATTCAGATAGACTTTTTTTAGACAAAAACTTAATCTTGTCTTTGAGATGAATTATACTTACCTCAGATTCCTCATCAGATTTTTCAATTGCCATAAGTGCTTGTTCATCTCCATCTTCGTCTTCTGAGTTACCATCTGAGCTTTCACCCCAATCAGCAACCATAGCTTTTGTTGATCCTTATTTCTTCTTGGGATGAACCTGTTCCTTCTTCCTGTTCCTTTGTTCAGCTCTTTCCTTCTTCCATTCAATTTCCCATTGAGGGCAATTTTTGATGTGGTGATCAGTCTTCCCACACTTGTAACACCCCTCATTGGTTTGTTTTTCATGAACTCTTGGTTTGTTGTAGCTTCTACTTCTTGAAGGACCATTTTCTCTCATTAGGTACTTCTTGAAATCCTTTGTGATCATGGTCATTTCATCCTCCTCTATATCAGTACCTTTAGTGATTCTAAATGCCATTCTAATTTCCTTCTTGGGTGCATCCATCTTCATGGTTTGCCTTCTCAGTTTATAGGTAGTAAGATTTCCAATTAGTTCATCCAGCTTGAGGGTAGCGATATTCTTAGATTCGTGAATAGCAGTGATTTTGCTTTCCTATGAGACTGGCAGTACCCTTTTTAAAATCTTCTCAACTAGAATAACTCTTCCAAGAGACTTAAGTTCATTTGTTAGTATGGTGAACCTTGTATACATCTCTTGGATGGTTTCCCCTTCCTTCATGGTGAAATTCTCATATTGAGAATATAACAGTATTCCTCTGGACCTCTTCACTTAAGGTGTTCCTTCATGAGCCACTTGCAAAGTGTCCCAAATTTCCATAGCAGTGGTACATCATTGAATTCTACTGTACTCATTTGGACCAAGTCCACACACAAGCCATTTCTTAGCATTTGCATTATTTTCCCACTTCCTCAAGTCCTCAGCAGTGCAGCCAGCTATTGTCTTTGGCACATCCACTCCTTCCGTATTCTTCTTTGTAGTTGCTAGAGGACCATCAATGATTATGTCCCAGAGTTCATAGTCTTCTCCTATGATGTGATCTCTCATCCTATTTTTTCACCAAGAGTAGTAGTGGCCATTAAAGAGTAGAGGCCTATCAGTGGATTTCCCTACCCAGTTCCCAGGTGGTGCACTCATGTTGATCTTTTCCTAAGGTGTTAGCCTCTTCAAGTATAACCCGCTCTGATACCAATTGATGTTCTAAACGTCAGTACCACACAAGGGGGGGGGAGTGATTTGTATGGTACCTAATTTTTCGTTTAAACTGCTTCTAGAAGGACCTGGTTCCTCTAGGTGTACTAACTATTACTCTTTGTGGAATTAAAAGTACATAAATTAAAGAACACAGAGATTTTACGTGGAAAACATCTGGCTCAAAAGGTGAAAAAAACCATGATCTACTACTAAGTAGGATTTTCCCAAACTTTCACTAAAATCACTGAGCCAAAACTGCATTTACAAAACTCTTTGCAAACCTAAGAATTAATTCTAATTCCGTTGTGGCAACCAGCCTCTAACTGTTGCGACAACTTCAAGTTAACTATAACTTGAATACTCAAAATACCTATTACAATTGCTTCTAGATAAAGCTGAAAGGTACAATATTAAAACACCTACTACAATTGAACTAGAAATAAAGAAAGACACATAAAACTCTTTATGGAGCTGGTTCTTCAGTATGGTTCATGTAGCTTCAGGTTTGCACACTTGAATCACATACGAATTGCTTGCAAAAAGACTTGCTATTTTGCTCTTGATTCACGATTAACTTATGCATTTTTGTGCAACACTTTAATGTGAGAACATCCTACAATTTATAAAGTTAGTGAATGAAGATATAACTACAGTTCTGATGCAACTCTTTTTTGGTGGAAGAGTTCTAGTTGATTTTAACTTCTAACTCCTTCCCTATCTTGAATTGTGTTCTCTTTGATTAAGGACTATTTTTACTTATCAATTATGCAACTTTTTCGATAAGGAGATATTAAATACACCAAGTTAAGCTTATATCCTTCACATGAAACCCACATGCTCAAATCAGCCCATTTCTGTGGACCTGAGTGATGGACCTGGTTCATTCTGAGTTCCTTTGTCATTCTTTAAA
The DNA here is from genome assembly GCA_026770625.1 of Nicotiana glauca. Taxonomy (NCBI): domain Eukaryota; kingdom Viridiplantae; phylum Streptophyta; class Magnoliopsida; order Solanales; family Solanaceae; genus Nicotiana; species Nicotiana glauca. Next base: position 74,577 of record MU765244.1, on the reverse strand, counting down.
ACTATCCTTTACTTGGGTGAAGATTCCGGCTTTGGCCAATCACTTCGTGAAACTAGATGTTTCTGAGCCCAGTCGTGTGTTTCTTTCACGGCCACTCGTTCTTCATTATTAGAGCGTATTCGTGATCGGTAGTATGATGATCCCCATTTGTGTTTCCTTTGTGACATGATACAGTGCAAAAGTGCCAGGTAGTTTACCTTAGATGATGATGGAGTGTTGAGATTGTAGGGCTGATTATGTGTGCCTAATGTGGATGTGCTCCGAGAGTTGATTTTGGAGGAGGCCTATAGCTCCCGATACTCTATTCATCCGGGCATCGCGAAGATGTATCATGATTTGCGGCAACATTATTGGTGGCATATAATTAAGAAGGATATCATAGCATATGTGGCTCGTTATTTGAATTGTAAGCAGGTTAAGTACGAGCATTAGTGGCCTGGTGGTGTATTTTAGAAGATTGAGCTTCCTGAGTGGAAGTGGGAGCGGATTACTGTGGTCTTTGTTACTGGACTTCCGCTGATTCTGAAGAAGTTCGACGCAGTTTGGGTCATTGTTGATAGGCTGACTAAGTCAGCACATTTCATTCCTATGGCATTCTACTATTCTTCGTAGAGGTTGGGTGAGATTTACATTCGGGAGATTGTTCGCCTTCATGGTGTGTTCGTATCTATCATTTCGGACTAGGTTATGCAGTTTATCTCACGCTTCTGGGGAGTAGTTCAGTGATGTTCGAAACGTCAATAACACATAAGAGGGGGGAGGGTGATTTGTGTGGTACCCAATTTTTCTCTTAAACTGCTTCTAGAAGGACCCGGTTCCCCTAGGTGTACTAACTACTACTATTTGTGGAATTAAAAGTATATAAATTAAAGAACACAGAGATTTTACGTGGAAAACATCTGGCTCAAAAGGTGAAAAAAACCACGACCTACTACTCAGTAGGATTTTTCCAAACTTCCACTGAAATCACTGAGCCAAAATTGCATTTACAAAACTCTTTGTAAACCTAAGAATTAATTCTAATTCCGTTGTGGCAACCAGCCTCTAACTGTTGCGACAACTTCAAGTTAACTATAACTTGAATACTCAAAATACCTATTACAATTGCTTCTAGATAAAGCTGAAAGGTACAATATTAAAACACCTACTACAATTGCACTAGAAATAAAGAAAGACACATAAAACTCTTTATCGAGCTGGTTCTTCAGTATGGTTCATGTAGCTTCAGGTTTGCACACTTGAATCACATACGAATTGCTTGCAAAAAGACTTGCTATTTTGCTCTCAATTCACAATTAACTTCTGCATTTTTGTGCAACACTTTAATGTGAGAACATCCTACAATTTATAGAGTTAGTGAATGAAGATATAACTACAGTTCTGATGCACCTCTTTTTTGGTGGAAGAATTCTAGTTGATTTTAACTTCTAACTCCTTCCCTATCTTGAATTGTGTTCTCTTTGATTAAGGACTCTTTTTCCTTATCAATTATGCAACCTTTTCGATAAGGAGATATTAAATACACCAAGTTAAGCTTATATCCTTCACTTGAAACCCACATGCTCGAATCAGCCCATTTCTGTGGACCTGAGTGATGGACCTGGTTCATTCTGAGTTCCTTTGTCATTCTTTAAAACTAACCTTTACTTGGGTGAAGATTCCGACTTTGGCTAATCAATTCGTGAAACTAGATATTTCTGAGCCCAATCGTGTGTTGGCTTTCACGGCCGCTCGTTCTTCATTATTAGAGTGTATCCGTGATCGGTAGTATGATGATCCCCATTTGTGTTTCCTTTGAGACACGATGCAGTGCAAAAGTGCCAGGCAGTTTACCTTAGATGATGATGGAGTGTTGAGATTGTAGGGCTGATTATGTGTTCCTAATGTGGATATGCTCCGAGAGTTGATTTTGGAGGAGGCCTATAGCTCCCGATACTCTATTCATCCGGGCATCGCGAAGATGTATCATGATTTGCGGCAGCATTATTGGTGGCGTATAATGAAGAAGGATATCATAGCATATGTGGCTCGTTATTTGAATTGTAAGCAGGTTAAGTACGAGCATTAGTGGCCTGGTGGTGTATTTCAGAAGATTGAGCTTCCTGAGTGGAAGTGGGAGCGGATTACTGTGGACTTTGTTACCGGACTTCCGCTGATTCTGAAGAAGTTCGACGCAGTTTGGGTCATTGTTGATAAGCTGACCAAGTCAGCACATTTCATTCCTATGGCATTCTACTATTCTTCTTAGAGGTTGGCTGAGATTTACATTCGGGAGATTGTTCGCCTTCATGGTGTGTTCGTATCTATCATTTCGGACTGGGGTATGCAGTTTATCTCACGCTTCTGGTAGCAGTTCAGTGAGAGTTGGGCACACAGGTTGAGTTGAGCACAACATTTCATCCCCACATAGACGGTCAGTCAGAGCGGACTATTTAGATTTTGGAGGATATGCTCTGAGCTTGTGTTAATGATTTTGGAGGTTCGTGGGATCGATTTTTACCTTTAACAGAGTTTGCCTACAACAACAACTACTAGTCGAGCATCTAGATGGCTCCTTATGAGGCTTTATATGGTAGGCAATGCCGGTCACCAGTTGGATGGTTTGATCTGGGACAGGCTCGGTTGTTGGGCACGGATTTGGTTTAGTAGGCCTTGGATAAGGTCAGGATAATTCAAGATAGGCTTCGTTCAACTCAGTCCATGTAAAAGAGCTATGTAGACCGCATGGCTCGAGATGTGGCTTTTACGATTGGTGAGCGGGTATTGCTCTGAGTGTCACCTATGAAAGGCGTGATGAGATTTGGGAAGAAAGGAAAGCTTAGCCCTAGGTTCATTGGTCCGTTTGAGATTCTTGATCGAGTGGGAGAGGTGGCTTATAGACTTGCTTTGCCACCGAGCTTATTAGCTGTGCATCCAGTGTTTCATGTGTCCATGCTTTTGAGGTATCGCGGCGATCCAGCCCACATGTTAGATTTCAGCACTATCCAGTTGGACAAGGACTTATATTATAAGAAGGAGCCGGTGGCTATTCTAGACTGGCAGGTTCATTAGTTGAAATCCAAAGGGTCATCACCTATTTTCTTATCCATTCAATTCTTTCTAGGCCTTGAAAACCTCATTTAGAGTCTCTTCGATTTGCATGCACAGTCCGGGCGCGTAGCCGGAAAGCTTAAATGTGAACTTTTGTGAAAAATGTTAATTTTTTATGTTAAAATGAATGAATTTGACTTTAGTCAACATTTTTGGTAAACAGACTCGGACCCATAATTTGACGGTCCCGGAGGGTCCGTAGGAAAATATGGGACTTGGGCGTATGCCCGGAATCGAATTCCGAGGTCCCAAACCCGAGAAATGAATTTTTGAGTAAAAATTTTATGAAAATATTTAAGGAAATTGGAAATGAAATCTGATTAGAAAGTGATGGTATCAGACCGTATTTTGGTTCCGGCGCTTGGTAAAGGTCTTATATATTTTTAAGCACTTTCTGTAGAGTTTGGTTTAAAACGGACATTGTTTGACGTGATTCGGACCTAAAATGAAAAATTTGAGATTTTATGAAATTTGGAAGAAATCATGAATTTTGGGGCTTAATTCGATGTATATGATGTTATTTTGGCGATTTGATTGCACGGATAAGTCTGTAAGATATTTTTGAGGTTGAGTGCATATTTGGTTTGGAGCCCCGAGGACTCGGGTGAGTTTTGGATAGGCAACAAGTGAATTTTGGACTTTGAAAGATAGCTGTTGCATTTCTGAATTTGCAGGATTTGCAATTGCAAAGCCATTCTCGCAAATGCGAGCCCTACATCGCAATTGTGAAGTGGATACCTGGGCAGGCCAGGTCGCAAATGCGACTGCAGGGATCGCAAATGCAAAGGTTGGGAATTATGGAGGGGTTCGTAAATGCAAACAAAACTTCGCAATTCCCATATCAGGACGGGGTTCGCAATTCCCATATCTGCAACCTGCACTTTTTCATACTTAGTCGATTTTTAAGACATTTTCACCCCATTTTCAAAACACAACTCTTTTTGGCGATTTTTCAAGAACAAACCTTCTTCCAAATCAATTGTAAGTTAGTTTTTACGCCTTTCTTTCAATCATTAACATCATTAAACGTGTTTTCAACTTATAATCAATGATTTTTATGGGTGAAATTGGGTATTTTGGGTAGAACCTAGGTTTTTCAAAAATTGGAGATTTGGACCTCAATTTGAGGTTCGATTTCAAAACAAATTATCTATTTGAGTTCGTGGGGGGGGAATGGGTAATCGGGTTTTCATTCGAACCTCGAGTTTTGACCACGTGGGCCCGGGGGGAGATTTTGGACTTTTTGGGCAAAACTTTGGAAAATTTATTTTTATGCATTCAAATTGATTCATTTAGCGTTTATTGATGTAATTAAGTAACTTGTGACAAGATTCGAGCGGATTGGTGGTGGAATCGAGGGGTAAAGCTATAATTGAGACTTGAGTTTAATTCAAAGCATCGAGGTAAGTGTTCGGTCTAACCCTAGCTTGAGGGATAAGGAGGTGAGTCATATTTACTATTTGCTTCTTGTTGAGTATGACGTATAGGCATGGTGACGAGTATCTATACGTTGATGTCGAGCATGACCGTGAGTCCTAAATTGATTATTGTTGTGTTCTTAGGTGACACTTTGGATGTTTAACTAATGATTCTTGATATTGAGTAAAGAATTAGTGAATCTCATGTACTTATTTATGCCTAAGGAATTGGTTATAGCTAGTTCTTCCCTTATTGGGAAATTTCCGTGTTGTTTTGTTCCCTTGCCGGGATTTTGTTGCGATATTGAGTTAGAATGAAAAGGGAGCGGGTGGTACGCCTACCACATGTAATCAATGAAAAGGGAGCGGGTGGTACGCCTACCACAAGTTATAAATGAAAAGGGAGTGGGTGGTATGCCTACCATAAGTTATAAATGAAAAGGGAGCGGGTGGTATGCCTACCACATGTTTTTAATAAAAAAGGGAGCGGGTGGTACGCCTACCACAAGTTATTGATGAAATGGGACCGAGTTGCATGCCTGCAACGAGATGTGAACTCACAGTGAAACATGCTTTTATTTCCCTTATCTATGTTAGCGTTAACCTGTTGATTTTCCAGTACTATTCTTGAAGTTCTGTATTATCTGCTATCCCCTTAGCATGTTCCCTCCCCATTGAAATGTTTATTCTTGTTTATTTTTTGCTGTATATAAATATAACTGCACAGGTTTATCTGGAGTCTGGTCTTATCCTCGTCACTACCTCGCCGGGGTTAGGCCAGACACTTACTAGCATATGGGGTCGGTTGTGCTGATACTACACTATGTGCTCTTTTTCACAAATCCCAATACCAGAGCAGCAGACGATGCGCAATAATAGTTTGGAAGCAGGCCTTCAGTCCACGAGATCCCGAGGTAGTCCTGCTGGCGTCCGCAGGCTCGGCGTCTCCTCTATCTATGTTTATGCCCTGTTTCCTTTGCACCCGAGACAGAGTTTTATTTCATTATTTTCAGACTTTGTATTTAGCATTATTAGATCATCTGTGATAGTACGCCACCAGGTTTTGGGGTGGTTAACGTTTAAGTTGATGTAATAGATATGGATTTCGACTATTTCATCGTTGTCTTCCGCTTATTTATTAATTTCCGCTGTTATCAGGTTATCGTTTTATAATTGCTAAAGAGAAATAATTGGTTAATAAAGTAATTGAACAAAAGATTTGGCTTGCCTAGCTCACATTAGTAGGCGCCACCACGATCCCCGAGGGTGAAAAATCGGGGTCGTGACAGTTTTTTCTTTATATAGCTAGCTAAATGCAATTAATATTCATTATTTTAGTAATTTAAACTTTCTATTTAATTTTTATTTTTTAACTAAAATATATTGTTCTAAAAAAATTGTGTAAAATTTAAAATAAATTATTTATTGATATGGGGACAAGCACAAAGTGTGTATCCTTAGAAAATAGAGTTATATTGGATAAATAGTTATTTAATTATTTCTTTAATATATCTTAAATTTTATTTAATTATTTAATAATATTTATAAAAAGTCATTTAATTATTTTTCTAATATTTACCACTTTAAAATCAACAAAAACTTTACTTATTAAATTTTTTCTTATCGGAACTTTGTCCTAATAGGACTTTAAAATCAATTTAAACTCTTCTAAAAACTTAGTTTCTATTTAGGTGAGACTTTAAGATTCGTCGTTTTCCTTTTCTTCGATAAAAAGACTTTATGCATACTATCTTTATAAGTTTTACTTATTAGAAGTTGCTAATATACCAGATTTGTAAAAGGAAAAAAATAACATGTTAGTTTTCCTTATTAGAGTAAATCACGTTACTTTACATGTTAGGAAACTTTGGTGCACTTTGAGCTCCCTTTAGGTCTAGGCGTTTTTTGTTTGTTATTAAATTTTAATCAGTTAATTATTTACAAATATTTTAGTTAAAACTTTCAACTCAAATTATCATTTTTTGTTTAGAATTCATAATTAATTTAACAATGCCGTTGGACAAAAAAAAGTAGAAGAATTAGATTTTATAGGTTTAGGATTCAAAAATTAATGTAGAACCTTAACACTAAAATAATTTAGAATTAGGAGTTGAATACTTCTATACAAGAGCGAGCATTTATTATTCTTATCATAAATTTTTAATAATGTCATTATTTGTGGAGGTGAACTTGCTTGTGATTTGAGGTAAATTTTCTAACCTTTAATTTTTTTCTTGAAGTTGTATAATAACATACATATGTGTATTCTTGCTAGACAATTGTGAATCAAAAAGTTGTCAATTATGATTTTTGTTTATCATATCTCATATACTATTATCAGTTTAATGGTAGACGTATTTTTAATTTTATATAGTGTCACGATCCAAAATCCACTAAGGGTCGTGATGGCGCCAGACATCGCTGTCAGACAAGCCAACCAAATTACTTAATCTAAATTTCGTTTTAATACTTTTGAAATCCAGGAATTTTCTTCCAATTTAGCAATTTTAAAAGAATATAGTCTCAAATCGAATTTAAAGGATAAACAGTTAATATAAAATACTTCAAACCATCCCAGAACTCAGTGTCACAAGTGCCTGAGCATCTACTGACAAAAAAATTAAAATACAACATCCGTCCGGAATACAATTGGACATGAATTAAATAAAATTCTAAAGGAGGCTATACCAGCTGCGGATCGCCTCGAGGGAATACAGTCACCTATTCTCCATGTCAACCATACTGCTATGCCACTAAGCCACTAGCCTCACATAAACCTGTGCAACAAAAATGTACATCAAGTATAGTATGAGTACGAAAATAACATGTACTCAACAAGTATCCCGTCTAATCTCGAAGAAGTAGAGACGAGAGGTCGACTTCAATACTTACTAGAGGTCCAATAATAATATACTAAAAGTGTGAGAAAATCAGGAATTTTATATAGCAGATCTAACTCATAAGGCCCGAAAACAGGCAAAAAACCATCAACAATAATAAAGGATTTTCAAGGTTTACCTTTCATTATCTTATCAATTTATATCAAGCCACGAAGGTCAATTTCACAGTTAAAATTCAAAAGCGACAATAAATCATGCGCAAATCTTGCCAAGGTCGACAGCCCGCTCCAACAGAAATAAAATGTGCACTTGCCGAGGGTCTACGACGCGCCTATAGATGCATCTATTTAATCTGTCGAGGCGTTCGGCCCGTTCCATAAATAAACATATACCCTGCTCGCGAATCATGCATGCGACGCAGGTACACATAGAGATACATGCTCAATCAAGCAATTAAGAACTTATCGGGGAATATTTATCCAAATAAAACCAATTCTCCTTTAACAAATTTTAAGAAATGGAGTTTAATCCTTTTAGAAATTCATTTACTATTCAATGTGATTCAAGCAATTCAAGATATCATTGAGTTCATAAATAATCCAAGTATAACATGCTTTTGGGTCCTAACTATCCGGACAATAGCATCATAGCAGCTACGCATGGACTCTAGTCACCTCGTGCATACGTAGCCCCCACAAATAGGAGCACATAATTAATTATTTCGCCTATGGGGACAATTTCCTCTTACATGGTTAGAAAGGTGTGAGGACCCAGCCCATTGTCACGTGATTTACAGCCCTGTTTTCCCATATTATATTTTTTTATGCTTCATTATCGGTATTTGAGGTGATCAAGTCTAATTGGATGTGTTTTAGATGGAAATGAAATACTTAGTCTCTTAAAGGAAAGCTTGTTTTGAAAAAACCAACTGGAAGTTGACTATTTAGGTAGAGGGCTCGGATGTGAATTCTGGTGATTCGGTTAGCTTCGGGGGATGATTTATGACTTAGGAGTGCGATCGAAATTGATTTTGATGGTCCGGTGTAGGATTAGGCTTGAATTGGCGAAGTTAGTATTTTGGCGAAATTCGGTATATAGGTGAGATTTTGATCAGATGGTCGGAATGGAATTTCGAGAGTTGATGTAGCTTCGTTAGGTGATTTTGGATATGTGTGCAAAATTTTAGGTCATTCGGACGTCGTTTGGTCGGATTTTTGATCGAATGCGAGTTTCGGAAGTTTTGGTTGAACTTAGGCTTTGATTTGAGGAAATTTGATGATTTTGATGTTAACTATAGTGTTTTGATGGTTCGAGCAAGTTTGAGTAAGGTATTGAGTCACATCTGTGTTTTTAGTTGAGGCCCCAGGGGCCTCCGGATGAGTTCGGGTGGTTAAATGGAGAGTTTTGGAGTTTTGGCATGTTTTAAGATTGCTGGTATCTAGTATTTCCGCATCTGCGAAAAAGGGACCATAGAGGCGATTCCGTATGTGCGGTAGGGAAGGTCGCAGGTGCAGTTTTGGGGGTTCTGGCATTTTCTACAGAAGCGGACTAGAGTCCACACAAGCGGTCACCGCAAAAGCGGTTATGAACCGTAGAAGCGGTCCTGGGTGATTTAATGAAAACTGTAGAAGCGAAGAAAAGGCCGTAGAAGCGGTAACCGAAGAAGCGGTATTTTAGTCATAGAAGCAAAAAGAACTGGACAGAAGCATTTAATTTAACCTTCGTGAATTTTTGAAAGAACACAACATTTTCACTTCGGACTAAGAGGGTTTTGGGCGATTTTGAAGAGAGTCTTGAGGGCTATCATCGGGTATGGATTCTTGGACTTGGAATACGTTATTATGGTGTAAAATCATGGATTAACACAGAAAACCTAAGGAATTAAAGGTTAAAAATGGAGGTTAGGGCTTGAAACTTAAGAGAGTTAAACTAGGGATTTGAGGGGTCAAATGGACTCTGATTTTGATAAATTTGATATGTGTAGACTTGTGGCGAGACGAGGAATCTGGTAATGTGAGTTTTATAATTTTTTGAGAAGTGGGCCTAGGGCTCGTGTTTTGCTAGTTTCGAGATTTTTGCTATTTCTCGATTGTTTTCGATTGGGTATTGTTCCCTTAGCCTATTGTGATGTATTCCTTGTGGTTTTAACCATATTCTATGCACGAGGAGGTTGATTTACGAGGGAAAGGCATAGCGAGATAGACTTGTTGCCGGCTTGAGGTGAGTAATTGATGTAAATTTTGTGTTTGAGGGTTTGAAACACCAGACTTTCACACCGTAATGCTATATTGAGGCGTGACACACATTATATGACGAGTGGGGGGTCATTTACTGATGGGAATTGTGACTTGGTCCATCCCGAGTGTTATTTTCACTATATTGGCGATTGAGACACATGTCTTATTACTGTGAATTGGGCTTATTGTCATGTTTGGGGCCTTGTGCCGACCTATAGAATCCTTAGGGGATCTTCATTGGCTTTCCTCACTTGTTTGCATACATTAGACTCTCAGTCATGTTTTCAACTGATAAATTAATAAAAAGGACTGTGTTTTAATCATGAATATTATATGAAAAGGATATGAGGGCTGAGATCCCTATAGTATGTCATGCCCGAGTGGCTGTGAACTTATTTGATTGAGATGGGTTGAGGACCCGATAGTGAGGATGTGTTTCCCATGATGTGGATCGGGCTACACGCCGCAGCGATGATATATTTATATTGAGGCCGAGAGCAGCCTATTTGATGCCACGAGATGGCTGATATTGCGCTTGGGCTATAGGAGCCCCTCCGGAGTCTGTACACACCCCCAGTGAGCGCCGTCGATGTTAAATATATGGAGCGGGCTACACGCCGCAGCGAGTATTAGAGTGTACCATTATATGTGTTACTTCTTATCATGCATTATTCCCTTAACTGTATTATTGTTTTACATGTTTACACTGATATTGATCTGGATTGTTAGATATTGGTTACCTTGTGTGTTTCAGTGATTTCTTACTTTCAGGCTGTATTTACGTTTTTTACTCACTGAGTCGGAGTACTCACTTTACTCCCTGCTCCTTGCATGCAGATCCAGGTTCTTCTCAGGCTGAGTAGATCCAGTTTGGGCAAGCAGAGTTAGCTTTCGGGAGCATCGAGGTAGCTGCACTGCGTTCGCAGCCTTAAATTTCTCCCCTCTATCCCTAACTTTTGTTTCCTTGTTATCGGATTTTAGACAGACTTTGTAGTAGGGTGTCATTCTATATTTAGAGGCTCATGTTCGTGACACCGAGTCCATGGTTGGGCTATATTCTATATTTTTTTAAACTTCTACATTTTTATCAGTATTTCTAGATCTTTGACTTAAATGGTTTGGTGAGTAACTGTTTTTATCTATCTATCTCTATTTTTCAATTGGGTTAAATGTTGGAAACAGTCGAGCTTGCCTAGTAGATTGCAGGGTGCCATCATGATCGGGTTGGGGTCGTGACAAGTTGGTATCAGAGCCTATGTTACTTGGTCTTGCGAGTCGTGAGCCGGTTTAGTAGAGTCTCGCGGATTGGTACAGAGACGTCTGTACTTATCCTCGGGAGGCTCCAGAACCTTTAGGAAATTCATGTTCTTGGAATTCTTATTGTGCGACTTTGTTGATCCGAGAACTAAACTCTGTTATTCTATTCTCTCGCAGATGGAGAGAACCTGTGCTACCGGACATGGCGGATGACCACCGTTACCACCCACTAGAGGCCATGGGCCCGGTCGTGGTCATGGTCGTGGTCGTGGTCGAGGCAGAGCAGCAGGGGAAGCACCTGCAGATCCACCAGTTGCCCCCGTTCAGGACCAGCCTCCAGCGGTAGAGACTCCAGCAGTACCTGCTCAGGCACCAGCTGTGCCTATTGTGATTTCGGGTCTTCAGGAGGCCCTAGCTCAGATTCTATCAGTTTGCACTGGCCTGGCTCAGACAGTCTCAGCCACTAATGCCGCAGCTACCTCACAGACCAGGGGTGATCATCAGACCACCGCTGCTCGCACACCTGAGCAGGTAGTGCAGGGTTTGCAGACACCAAAGGCGCCACCAGTTCAGCAGGTTACACCAGTTCAGTCGGTTGCCCCGGCTCAGGGTGATGTGGTTCCAACTATGCCAGACGATGAGCAGCACCGTCTTGAGGGGTTTAGTAGGCTCTCACCTCCTACTTACAGTGGTGTTCCGGTCGAGGAAGCCCAGGGTTTTCTCGATAAATGTCGACGTATGCTTCGGACAGTAGGGATCTTGGAGTCGAGCGGGGTATCATTTACTACCTTTCAGTTCTCAGGAGCAGCCTTCACTTTGTGGGAGGCATATGAGTGGTGTAGACCGGTAGGTGCAGCACCTTTGTCATGGCAGGAGTTCTCCACTCTCTTCCTGGAGAAATGGGTACCAAAGTTTGAGAGGGAGGAGCTGCGTAGACAGTTCGAGTGGCTTCGTCAGGGAGATATGACCGTGTCTCAGTATGAGGTGAGACTTTCTGAGTTGGCTCGTTATGCTCCATTGATGCCTCGATTGATCGGGAGAGGATTAAGAGGTTTGTGGACGGACTCGTTTATCCTATTCGTATTCTGATGACTCGAGAGAGGATTCTGAGTAATACCTTCGAGGATGCAGTTGATATTGCTTGTGATATTGAGATGGCTCGCCGTTAGGAGAGAGAGGCCAAGAGGCCTTGGGGATCGGGTAGCTTCAGTGGTGCTCCATCTAGTGCTCGTCCCGAGTATCGTAGGGCGTCTTCAGGCCACGGTCATCAGGGGTTCCAGCAGGGCATGTCTTTACTTAGTGCCCTCCCAGCTCAGAGCTCATCAAATGCCCTTTCAGCTCAGGGTTTTTCTACCCAGAGCGCATCGGCCGATCATTATGGTGCGAGGGGTTCCCTTCAGTCCCCTTCTCCAGCACCGAGTAGTTGCTACGAGTGCGGTGAGTTTGGTAACATGAGGAGACAGTGTCCTCGGTTTCGTGGTGGTCGGTCTCAGTAGAGGGATCAGTCCTCCTCTTCTACTCCATCTACTTCAGTACCTTCCCAGTCAGGTAGGGGTGTGGGCAAGTCAGCTAGGGTCCGCCCTAGGGCTGGAGATCGATCTGGTGGTGGTCAGGCTCGATTCTATGCCCTTCCAGATAGGAGATACGCCATTACATCAGATTCTGTTATCACAGGTATTATCTCAGTGTGCCACAAGGATGCTTCTATTTTATTCGATCTCGGATCTACATAATCTTATGTGTCTTCATACTTTGCTCATCATTTGGGTACGACCCGAGGGTGTCTTGCTTTACCGGTGCAAGTGTCTACCCCGGTGGGCGATACTATTATTGTGGACCATGTGTATTGGTCCTGTCTTGTTATTGTTGGGGGTCTGGAGACCCGAGTTGATTTATTTCTTTTGTGCATGGTAGACTTCAATGTTATTCTAGGCATGAGCTGGTTATCTCCGTGTCATTCTATTCTAGACTATCATGCAAAGACAGTCACCCTGGCTATGACGGGTGTTCCAAGGATTGTGTGGCGTGGTATGACTGATTATGTACCTAGCAGGGTGATCTCTTTCCTAAAGGCCTAGCGGATGGTTAGGAAAGGTTGTTTATCGTATTTGGCATTTGTGAGAGATGTTGGAGCCGAGGCTCCCAGTATTGATTCTGTTCCCGTTGTGAGGGATTTCCCTGATGTATTTCCTGCAGACCTGCCGGGTATGCCCCCAGAAAGGGACATTGATTTCGGTATTGATCTGGTGCCGGGCACTAAGCCCATCTCTATTCCTCCCTATCGTATGGCACCAGCAGAGTTAAAGGATTTAAAGGAGCAACTTCAGGAACTCATAGATAAGGGGTTCATTCGCCCGAGTGTGTCACCCTAGGGTGCACCGGTCTTATTTGTGAAGAAGAAGGATGGCACAATGAGAATGTGCATTGACTACAGGCAGCTGAACAAGGTGACAATAAAGAACAAGTATCCACTACCGCGTATTGATGATTTTTTTGACCAGCTCCAGGGAGCAAAGGTATTCTCTAAGATTGACCTCCGTTCAAGCTATCACCAGCTGAAGATTAGGGATTTTGATATTATGAAGACGACTTTCAGGACGAGATATATGCACTATGAGTTTTTGGTTATGTCTTTCGGGCTGACTAATGCCCTAGCCGCGTTCATGCATCTGATGAACAACGTATTTCGGCCGTATTTGGATTCAATTGTTATCATTTTTATTGATGACATCCTGGTGTACTCGTGCAGCCAGGAGGAGCATGCTCAGCATTTGAGAGTGTTATTACAAAGATTGAGAGAGGAGAAGCTTTATGCAAAGTTCTCCAAGTGTGAGTTCTGTCTTGGGTCAGTGGCTTTTCTGGGACACGTGGTGTCTAGTGATGGTATTCAGGTTGATCCAAAGAAGATAGAGGCGGTGCAGAGTTGGCCTAAACCGTCCTCAGCCACGGAGATTCGGAGTTTCCTCGGTTTGGCAAGATATTATCGCTGGTTCGTCCAGGGTTATTCATCTATTTCTTCGCACTTGACCAAGTTAATGCAGAAGGGTGCACCATTTGTATAGTCGGTCGAGTGTGAGGAGAGCTTTCAGAAGCTCAAGACATCTTTGACCACAACTCCATTGTTGGTTTTGCCATCAGCTTCAGGTTCTTACACCGTCTAATGTGATGCTTCGAGAGTTGGGATCGAATGTGTGTTGATGTAGGAGGGTAGAGTTATTGCATATGCTTCTCGTCAATTGAATCCCCATGAGAAGAACTACCCCGTACATGATTTGGAGTTGACTTCCATAGTTCATGCTTTGAAGATTTGGATGCATTACTTATAAGGCGTATCTTGTGAGGTGTATACTGATCACCGCAGTCTTAAGCATCCGTTCAAGTAGAAGGATCTTAATTTGAGGCAGCGGAGGTGCCTTGAGTTACTCAAAGACTATGATATTACCATATTGTATCACCTGGAGAAGGCCAATGTAGTGGCCGATGCTTTGAGCCAGAAGGCGGTTAGTATGGGTAGTTTGGCGTACATTCGAATTTGGGAGAGGCCCTTTGCACTTGATGTCCAGGCCTTGGCCAATCAGATGGTGAGATTAGACATTTCGGAGCCTAGTCGAGTGTTGGCTTTTGTGGTTTCTCGATCTTCCTTGTATGAACGCATCATAGAGCGCCAGTATGATGATCCACATTTGCTTGTCCTTAAGGACAGGGTCCATCATGACGATGCCAGAGATGTGACTATTGACGATGATGGTGTGATTAGGATGCAAGGCCGAATTTGCGTGCCCAATGTGGATGGGCTTCGGGAGTTGATATTAGAGGAGGCCCGCAGCTCGTGGTATTCTATCCATCCAAGTGCCGCGAAGATGTATCAAAATTTGAGATAGCATTACTAGTGGAGGAGGATGAAAAAGGATATTGTGAGTTATGTAGCTCGGTGTCTCAACTGTCAGCAGTTCAAACATGAGCATCAGAGGCCCGGCGGTGTACTTCAGCGGATGGATATTCGAGAGTGGAAATGGGAGAGGATTACTATGGATTTTGTGAGCGGTCTCCCTCGTACCTCGAGGAAGTTTGATTCGATTTGGGTGATTGTGGATCAGCTGACCAAGCCCGCGCACTTCATTCCGGTGTGTACTACCTATTCTTCGGAGCGGTTAGCAGAGATTTTCATCCGGGAGATTGTTCGGTTGCATGGAGTTCCAGTTTCTATTATCTCAAATAGGGGCACTCAGTTTACTTCCCAGTTTTGGAGGACTTTTCAGCGAGAGTTGGGTACACATGTAGAGTTGAGCACAACATTTCATCCTCAGACGGACGGGCAGTCTGAGCGTACCATTCTGATATTGGAGGACATGTTGCGTGCCTGTGTTATTGACTTTGGAGGTTCTTGGGCTGAGTTCTTACCGCTTATAGAGTTTGCCTACAACAATAGTTATCAGTCCAGCATTCATTTGGTGACGTATGAGGCCTTATATAGGAGAGGGTATAGATCTCCAGTTGGTTGGTTCGAGCCCGACGAGGTTAGGTTATTGGGGACAGAGTTGGTACAGGATGCTTTAGATAAGGTGAAGGTGATCTAGGAGAGACTTCGTACAGCTCAGTCGCGTCAGAAGAGTTATGTGGGCAGGAAGGTTTGAGATGTATCTTATATGGTGGGCGAGAAGGTCTTGTTGAAGGTTTCGCCCATGAAGGGCGTTATGAGATTTAGGAAGAAAGGAAAGTTGAGTCCGCGGTTCATAGGGCCTTTTGAGATACTTAGGAGGATTGGAGAGGTGGCCTATATGCTTGCTTTGCCACCCAGCTTGTCGGGGGTTCATCCGGTATTCCATGTTTCTATGCTCTGGAAGTATGTTGGGGACCCGTCTCATGTTTTTGACTTCAACACGGTTCAGTTGGATGATGAATTGACATATGATGTGGAGCCAGTGGCTATTTTGGGTCGTCAGGTTCGGAAGTTGCGGTCGAATGATATAGCTTCAGTGAAGATGCATTGGAGAGGTCGGCCCGTGGAGGAGGCTACTTGGGAGACCGATCGGGAGATGCGGAGCAGATATCCTCACCTGTTTGAGGCTCCAGGTATGTTTCTTGACCCGCTCGAGGACGAGCGTTTGTTTTAGTTGAGGAGGATGTTATGACCCAGCCTGTCGTCACGTTAGTTACCTCCCCATTTCTCCATATTATGTTTTTCAATGATTCATTATCGGTATTTGAGGTGATCAAGTCGAATTGGATGGGTTTTAGATGGAAATGTAACACTTAGTCTCTTAAAGGAAAGCTTGTTCTGGAAAAGTCAACCGGAAGTTCACTATTTAGTTAGAGGGCTCGGATGTGAATTCCGGTGATTCGGTTAGCTTCGAGGGATGATTTATGACTTAGGAGTGCGATCAGAATTGATTTGGAGGTCCGATGTAGGATTAGGCTTGAATTGGCAAAGTTAATATTTTGGCGAAATCCGGTTGATAGGTGAGATTTTGATCCGAGGGTTGGAATGGAATTCCGAGAGATTCTCTAGCTTCGTTAGGTGATTTTGGATATGTGTGCAAAATTTCAGGTCAATCGGACATCGTTTGGTTGGGTTTTTGATCGAATGCGAGTTTCGGAAGTTTTGGTTGAACTTAGGCTTTGATTTGAGGAAATTTGATGATTTTGATGTTAACTATAGTGTTTTGACGTTTCGAGCAAGTTTGAGTAAGGTATTGGGTCACATCTGTGTTTTTAGTTGAGGTCCCAGGGTCCTCGGGATGAGTTCGGGTGGTTAAACGGAGAGTTTTGGAGTTTTGGCATGTTTTAAGATTGCTGGTATCTGCTATTTCCGCATCTGCGGAAAAGGGACCATAGAGGCGATTCCGCATATGCGGTAGGGAAGGTCGCAGGTGCAGTTTTGGGGGTTCTGGCATTTTCCGCAGAAGCGGACTAGAGTTCGCATAAGCGTTCACCGCAAAAGCGGTTATGGACCGCAGAAGCGGTCCTGGGTGATTTAATGAAAACCGCAGAAGCGGTATTTTAGTCGCAGAAGCGAAAAGAACTGGGCTGAAGCATTTAATTTAACCTTCGCGAATTTTTGAAAGAACACAACATTTCCACTTCGGACTAAGAGGGTTTTAGGCGATTTTGAAGAGAGTTTCGAGGGCTATCATCAGGTATGGATTCTTGGACTTGGAATAGGTTATTATGGTGTAAAAACATGGATTAACACTGAAAACCCAAGGAATTAAAGGTTAAAAATGGAGGTTAGGGCTTGAAACTTAAGAGAGTTAATCTAAGCATTTGAGGGGCCAAATAGACTCTGATTGTGATAAATTTGATATGTGTAGACTCGTGGAGAGACGAGGAATCCGGTAATGTGAGTATTGTAATTTTTTGAGAAGTGGGCCCGGGGCTCGGATTTTGCTAATTTTGAGATTTTTGCTATTTCTCGATTGTTTTCGATTGGGTATTGTTCCCTTAGCCTATTGTGATGTATTCCTTGTGGTTTTTACCAGATTCTACGCAGGAGGAGGTTGATTTGCGAGGGAAAGGCATTAAGAGCTAGACTTGTGGCCGGCTTGAGGTGAGTAATTGATGTAAATGCTGTTCTAAGGGTTTGAAACCCTGGACTTTCACATCGTAACGCTATATTGAGGCATGACACACATTCTATGACGAGTGTGGGGTCGTTTACTGATGGGGATTGTGACTTGGTTCATCTCGAGTGTTATTTTCACTATATTGGCGATTGAGACACATATCTTTTTACTGTGACTTGGGCTTATTGTCATGTTTGGGGCCTTGTGCCGACCAGTAGAATCCTTAGGGGATCTTCATTGGTTTTCCTCACTTGTTTGCATACATTATACTCTCAGTCATGTTTTCAACTGATAAAGTAATAAAAAGGACTGTGTTTTAATCATGAATATTATATGAAAATTATATGAGGGCTGAGATCCCTATAGTATGTCATGCCCTAGTGGCTATGAACTTATTTGACTGAGATGGGTCGAGGACCCGATAGTGAGGATGTGTTTCCCTTGATGTGGATCGGGCTGCACGCCGCAACGATGATATATTTATATTGAGGCCGAGAGCCTATTTGATGCCACGAGATGGCTGATATTGCGCTTGGGCTGTAGGAGCCCCTCCGGAGTCTGTACACACCCCAGTGAGCGCCGTCGATGTTAAATATGTGGAGCGGGCTACACGCCGCAGCGAGTATTAGAGTGTACCGTTATATGTGTTACTTCTTATCATACATTATTCCCTTAACTGTATTATTGTTTTACATGTTTACACTGATATTGATCTGGACTGTTAGATACAGATTCTTCTCAGGCTAAGTAGATCCAGTTTGGGCGAGTAGAGTTAGCTTTCGGGAGCATCGAGGTAGCCGCACTGCGTTCGCAATCTTAGATTTCTCCTCTCTATCCCTATCTTTTGTTTCCTTGTTAACGGATTTTAGACAGACTTTATAGTAGGATGTCATTCTATATTTAGAGTCTCATGTTAGTGACCCCGGGTACATGGTTGCGCTATATTTTGTATTTTGTTGAACTTCTGCATTTTTATCATTATTTCCTGATCTTTGACTTAAATGGTTTGGTGAGTCACTGTTTTTATCTATCTATCTCTGTTTATCAATTGGGTTAAATGTTGGAAATGGTCGGGCTATCCTAGTAGTGTGTTGGGCGCCATCATGACCGGGTTGGGGTCGTGAAAAAAGGAGACTCACCTAGCTCTGAAGCGCACTTCCGATATCAAGAACAAGCCTAAACCCTTAATTCGTAGCCGAACGAGCACACATTTGAAGTGCTATGTTGAAATTCTCTCTTTGAAAGCCCCCAAATCGCCAAAGTGTGGAGTGTGAAATGAGAAAATGGTGTTGAGTTCGAATTAAATAAAGGCCACTGCCCTGCGATTTCAACTTCAGTGGTTAGGGGACCGCATCTGCGGTCCCGCACCTACAAAAAGGGAGCCGTATCTGTGGAACTGGGCAAGAGGGGGGTTGGACCTCTTCTGCGGTCTGAGGCTCGCATATGCGGAACCGCTTCTGCAGTTATTGGGCCACTTATGCGGCTTGGGCCCTAAACGGTTGGACCGCTTCTGCAGTCCGGGGGTCGCTTAAGCGGAACCGCTTTTGCGATCCCTCGGCTGCTTCTGCGGTTCCCTTTGGCTTGGGCCCTTTCCGCTTCTGCGATGGGCTGACTGCATCTGCGGTCCAAGAACCGCAGATGCGGTTATCACAGAATCAACAACTTCAACTCTTCTTCAATTTTCCTACTTCACTCAAACCTCGCTCGTTTGACGCTCGGGGCTCCCGAGCCCTGCCCGAACATGCCGACAAAATTGAAATCAATAGGCGGACCTACTCGAACCCTCGAAACTCCCAAAATAATGATAAATCTTGGAATCACCCCCTAAAACCAAATGAATTAAACTATTGAATCTTCAAGTTCTTAATTCTCCTCTAACGGGTCAAAACACCCTTAAACTACTCGGATTGGCGCCAAACAGGTAAGTCTTAACTGATATTTCGGACATGTACCAAGTTTCAGAACAAAAATCCGAGCCCGGTACCTAGGAAATCAATAATTACTCAGTTTCTTTAAAACTTCAATTAAATAATTTTAAACAAAAATTCATTACATGGCTAGGGACCTCAAAATTCGATTCCGGGCATACGCCCAAGTCCCATATTTTCCTACGAACCTTCCAAGACCGTCAAATCACGGGTCCGGGTCCGTTTACCCAAAATATTGACCGAGGTCAAATTTATTCATTTTAAAATCAAAACTTAGAAAATTTTCATAGAAATTTCATATTTGAGCTTCCAACTATGCGCTTGGATTAGTGCACGCACATCGAGGCAACTATAAATGATGTTTTCAAGGCCTTAGACTGCTGAACGGAGTGCTAGGACTCAAAACGACCGGTCAGGTCGTTACATTCTCTCCCACTTAAACACACATTCGTCCTCGAATGTGCTGAGAACTACACTGGAGTGGTCTGAAATTGTTGTTTAACTTCTCATGTGCCGATGCTACCACAACTTAGTTGAGCATATTAGCTCGATAAATTCTGAAGATGTTCTCTTTTATTCAAGCAGATACGCCTTAAAGCTCAATTCCAACATCCGAGATTCTATGCCCGACTTGTTTCCACCATAGGATCACCATATTAATCACTACACGCTATACCCAAACATAGCTGCGTAACCTTGCTGAGTCCACACCTAGCATCACTTTACTTACCGGACCACAATAACCTTCTTCTGATCAAGTTAGTCAAAACCCTACTATCCTGATGCCCTCATTTCACCCCATGACATACATAGGTCTTACTCCAACCTTTACAATACTGCCACGACGGAAGAGATGTGCAGAAGTTCATAACCAACTACTGAGTCAACAAATTATTAGGTCCATACCCTTGACCAAACTATCACCCCATTCGGAACCAAATAATGGTCTTATCTCCATGATATATTTCATATAGTCATATCGCACTGATCCTAGATCAAGGGATCTCGTCTCATCTGATACAACTACTTTGGCGATAAGCCACCCCAGACATTATCAAAAGTCTTATATGATGCTACCATACACCAATAGGCCACCCATTTGAATGCGATACAAAAGGAAAACGAACTCTGGAAGGAATTACCTAACTCCTGCACTAATACGGTCTTTCCTCAGAAAACTGGGAAGCAGGACATACAAAAATAGCATATAGAAAACTATACTCAACCTCATATTGTTGCAGCCCACAACCCAATTCAAATAACATACCCATGGCAGCGTGCCACCCGATCCACACATAGATCTCACATAAGGAGATGCACATTGAGCTAAATTCGCTCATTACAATAAAATATCAAACTTCGGTCACAAGCACACTAGGTGCATAATTCCATCCCTGAGGGAACATATAGCGCTATAAGCTACTAAGTTCAAGCACGACTGACGTGCGATATACAATCTGAATCTCAAGAGCCATCTGCTCATATAACATCACTTCTATGCGGATCCTCAACACATAATCAATTTTGAACCCGTCTCATAACTCGCACAGCGCAATGCATCACTTCATAAAATATCAGACAACAAAATAACACCCTGACTACTCCTCCATTAGGAGCGCATTACCGAAATGAACATGTTTGTCCTGATATAGAGCCCATATTCACATTTGAATCCATCCACCGACCTCAAGCC
This sequence comes from Nicotiana glauca, assembly GCA_026770625.1. Classification (NCBI taxonomy): domain Eukaryota; kingdom Viridiplantae; phylum Streptophyta; class Magnoliopsida; order Solanales; family Solanaceae; genus Nicotiana; species Nicotiana glauca. The sequence continues at coordinate 53,551 of MU765244.1, read as the reverse complement.
GATTCTGGTCATATCAAACTAAGCAAATAACCATTCAAGGGTCTATATTAATTTCCCTCTTCTCATAACACACAAAGACAACCATCATAACCGGAGTACTCATCCATAGTCCACAACTCAGTAAGTGAGTGCCCTCCAGGCATATATTCTCAAATTATCGATATCATCACAAATCTTCATACTTGGTTTAACTCCTTCGATCAATCAAGTGACTACATGCCACACTTATATGATATTCCTGTGGGACACGCTCCCACAAACATCCAAAACACATAACAAGTCCGTACATCCCAACCACCGGCCGTATCAACGCTGAAAAGCGATCAAGAATCATGAACCATGATACAAGATTTTCTTATAAAACACTGATCTTGGGTGACGCTGAAGACAATACCAACTTACATTAAACATTGAAACTCCTTTCCTGCTTATCCGAGCTTGTGATATACTTGTCTGGACCAAACTGCAACCTTGATTCTTACTTCAAATTCCATACGACTAACTGAACCCAACATGCCGATATACGATAGGACATGATTTTTCATTATAACTCCGGAACCCCTGATAGGTTAACACTTCATCCTATAAAAGTTTTTCATTGAACTCACGTCAGGAGATCCATAGTATCACATAGGTGAATTCTCATAACTGTAGGATATGCAAATCTCTAAATAGTGGTGTAAGCCACCATAGCTCTTTCGGAATCCGCTTCCACATAACAAGCCATAACAGTAGAATGCTTTTGAATAACATCAGTTACGGTGGCCAATAGGCCTCACACGTACCGCCACAACTCACACGCATAACTTGATCACGGTGAGGGAACTGATTTCTACCACCAATATGCCAACTAATCTATGGCTAACCAACTATCTCATTTCGATTTACCTTGATTGCCTTAGAACCAATAACAACTCCATTCAATACTTACCACACTCTATCCGCACTCGTCCCGAGTGACCTTGAATCACGAGACCATGCTGTCTCAAATCCCACGAACCATTTCATACCTCCCAATTGCTACATCGCAAGCCAAAATGTCACAGTACTTTCTGTACCTCTTCTCATAGGATGCTAACAAGCTTGCTTCTTACCCATAATTATAAGCTCAAAATCATTAGGCATCACACCTCATCTTGTGAATTTACCATGACCGTTGTTGAGAGCCACCCGCTCTGACTTGGCCCCGAATACAACCCCACGAGTCTTCCATCACATGAGTACCCCCTTAGCGAAGAACCCGCCGAATCACTTCCCTTGGAACTCACATCTATACAAAGCAAAATCCTGAATTTTTTTCCCAAGTCTGAACATGGACCAATAGAGCCAACGATAGCCCACCTTTAATACTTCCTCTGCTCGAATTACCACTTATGGTCTTTTCCCGTAGCTGAGATAACCCTCAATATGATAATAACTAGAAACTTCGAAAGTAGTTAACCGTGCAACCCAATCATAGGAGGCAGAACTCTCCTACTTATCATGAAGCCATTATTTCACAAATCTGGAATTCACCTGTCCTCTTTATCTCTTATTGACATAACCTTGCGCAATCAACCGCCAAAGTTGTCGAAATCTTTCTGTAAAACCCCCTTCTTATATTATGACTCATCAAACACATTTGCACAATCGATCTCTTTGCTATATAACCGATTGAATCCTTCGTGAAAGCTCCGCCAACCATGCGACCGCTAACCTGCTCACTTGGGTAACCCACCTATAAAATCTCTCCCCGATGTCTTCCAACGCCGCCGCACGGGGTAAGATCATTACAACATCAATAACACATCCTGAGTCTGAGCTCACTCTCCAGCAACACAGGTCCATTTACCCCTCATGGACATTATTTAATTGTGCAACAACACCCTTCCAATTAAAAGTTATGCTGCATCCTTCTTCAATTGAGCGGCTCCTTTCCATTATATTAAATCTCCTGTCGCACAAGAATCCGTACTTCAAATTAGATCCGTAGACCCCAATCATCAATCACTAAAATTCTCAAATCGACATAAACTCTCCTTAAGACACATAGCCATCCTACCACCAAGCCCCTACGTAGCTCCGTCACTCTCCCACTTTGGGCAAACTCACTTCTTTAATCAACTGCTCAACATGCGCTTCTTATACCTGGCCTTTAGAAGTTTAAAACTCCGCCTGACACTTCCCACATGTCTTTCTCATCTTTTGCTGCTCAGTTGTTGACTTAATAAAATTTATCTTCATAGCACTTGGATCCACAAATTACTACTAACTTAAAACTTTTCCGAAGGTCATCTTCATCGAACTGCCAACATTAGAAATACTGATTCAATCTTGAACTATCGCACCCTACGATATCTGACAGTTGCATCTCCGATACTATTTCACAATATTTGACCCCAAAGGCGAATTGTAGAAGATCATAACACCGACAAACTTAATACGTTCAATTAGGACAACAACACCCCAACATAGAAGAAAACTCTACCACACTTGCAATTATCAAGTCTCATTACTTCTGCCAGTCCACATCTGGCCATCCTTAGTTTGATTGCTTTTCCCCCTAATGGGAATAAAACACTGAATCTCTTGATTATGCCTTGAGTAAACCTCCCTTCTAGTCATTCACTGCCCCGACATGTGGGCAACATCCCACCATCATATCACTACTGCAGAATAGTCATTCATAAGCATTGTGGAAACTTGAACCTAGCCTCAAAGCTCTCGGAACTACTATTACTGGGCTGAAACCCTAAAATATCCTTCCATATGGTGACGATAATAATCCAATCAACTACACTTGGAGAAATATCCCGTACCACATCTGTAGTACCATTACGGTTCTTTAATTCTCGATTTATAACAAGCGCTTCGCGTTGCATAAGATTGAGTAGGAACGAAACAAAGGCATAAGTCTCACATGAAATCAAATCGCATGATAAGGAATCAAAAAGGGAAGTACTCCTAACAGCCCTGCAGCCTCCCGAGGATAAGTACAGACGTCTCCTTACCAATCCGCGAGACTCAACAAGACATGCTCATGACTCGTGAGATCCTAGGAACATAGAGCTTTGATACCATGTTGTCACGACCCAAAATCCACTAAGTGTCGTGATGGCACATGACACCGCTGTTAGGCAAGCCAACCAAATTACTTAATCCAAATTTCTTTTTAATACTTTTGCAATCCAGGAATTTCCTTCCAATTTAGAAATTTTAAAAGAATATAGTCCCAATCAAATTTAAAGGATAAACAGTTAATATAAAATATTTCAAACCATCCCGGAACCTGGTGTCACAAGTGCATGCACATCTACTGACAAGAAAATTAAAATACAACATTCGTCCGAAATACAATTGTACATGAATTAAATAAAATTCTGAAGGAGGCTATACTAGCTGCGGATTGCCTCGAGGGAATACAAGCTCACCTAGTGTCCGTGTCAACCATGTCACTATGCCACTAAGCCACTAGCCTCACATAAACCTATGCAACAAAAATGCATAGCAAGTGTAGTATGCATACGAAAATAACATGTACTCAGCAAGTATCTCGTCTAATCTCGAAGAAGTAGAGACGAGAGATCGACTTCAATACTTACTAGAGGTCCAATAATAATATAATAAAAGTGTGAGGAAATAATGAATTTTATATACCAGTTCTAACTCACAAGGCCGGAAAACAGGCAAAACAATTTATATCAAGCCACGAAGGGCAATTTCACAGTTAAAATTCTCAAGCTACAATAAATCATGCGCAAATTATGCCGAGGTCGACGACCCACTCCAACAGAAATAAAATGTCCATTTGCCGAGGGTCGACGGTGCGCCTATAGATTCTTCTATTTAATCTGCCAAGGCGTTTGGCCCTTTCCTTAAATAAACACATAACCTTCTCGCGAATCATACATGTGACGTAGGTATACATAGAGATACATGCTCAATTACTCAATTAAGAACATATCGGGGAATATTTATCCAAATAAAACCAATTCTTCTTTAACAAATTTTAAGAAATGGAGTTTAATACTTTTAGAAATTCATTTACTATTCAATGTGATTCAATCAATTCGAGCGATCAATGATTTCATAAATAATCCAAGTATAACATGCTTTTGGGTCCTAACTACCTGGACAACAACATCATAGTATCTACTCACGGACTCTCGTCACCTCGTGCGTACGTAGCCCCCGCAAATAGGAGAACATTATCAATATTTCACCTATGGGGACGATTCCCTCTTACAAGCTTAGAAATGAGACTCACCTCGTTCCGAAACGCACTCCCAATATCAAGAACAAGCCCAAACCCTCAATTCGTAGCCGAAGGAGCACAAACTTGAAGTGTTATGTTGAAATCCTCTCTTTGGAAGCCCCAAAATTGCCTAAGTGTGGAGGGTGAAATGATAAAATGGTGTTGAGTTCGAATTAAATGAAGGCCACTGCCCAGCGATTTCTACTTCTGCGGTTAGGGGACCGCATCTGTGGTCCTGCACCTGCGAAAAGGGAGCCGCATCTGCGGAACTGGGCAAGAGGGGGGTTGGACCGCTTCTGCGGTTATTGGGCCACTTCTGCGACTTGGGCCCTAAATGGTTGGACCGCTTCTTCAGTCTGGGGGTCGCTTAAGCGAAATCGCTTCTGCGGTTCCCCTTGGCCTGGGCCCTTTCCACTTTGTGATGGGCTGACCGTATCTGTGGTCCCGCTTCTGCGGTCCAAGAACCGCAGATGCAGTTATTACAGAAGTAACAACTTCAGCTCTTCTTCAATTTTCCTACTTCACTCGAACCTCGCTCGTTTGACGCTCGGGGCTCCGAAGTCCTTCCCGAACATACTGACAAGTCTGAAATCACGAAACGGACCTACTCGAACCCTCGGAACTCCCAAAACAACGGTAAATCTTGGAATCACCCTTTAAAACCAAATAAATTAAACTTGTTAGCCCAAGTAAATGTTAGTTTTGAAGACTGACAAAGGAAATCATGATGAACCAGGTCCATCCCTCAGGTGCACAAAAATGGGCAGATTCAAGCATGCGAGTTTCACATGAAGAAGATAAGCTTAACTTGGTGTATTTAATATCTCCTGGTCGAAAAGGTTGCATTATTGATAAGGAGAAGGACTCCTTAATCAAAGAGAGTACTATTCAAGATAGGGAAGGAGTTAGAAGTTTAAATCTACTAGAACTCTTCCACCAAGGAAGATTTATTTCAGAACTCTAGTTATTCCTTCATATACTAACTCTATAAATTACAGGATTTTCTCACATTAAAGTGTTGCACAAAAACGCAGAAGTTAAAATGTGAATTGAGAGCAAAATACCAAGGTTTTTTGCAAGCAGTTTGTGTATGATTCAAGTGTGCAAACCAGAAGCTACATGAACTGGATTGAAGAACCAGCTTCATGAAGAGTTTTATGTGTCTTTATTTATTTCTAGTTCAATTGTAGTAGGTGTTTTAAAGTTGTACCTTTCCAGCTTTCATAGAAGCAATTGTAATAAGTACTTTAAGTATTCAAGTTAGAGTTAACTTGAAGTTGTTGTAGCAGTTAGAGGCTGGTTGCTACAACGAGATTAGAGTTAATCCTTAGGTTTACAAAGAGTTTTGTAAATGCAGTTTTGGCTCAGTGATTTTAGTGGAAGTTTGGGAAAATCCTACTGAGTAGTAGATCGTGGGTTTTTCACCTTTTGAGCGAGGTTTTTTTCACGTAAAAATATCTGTGTGCTTTATTTTATGTATATTTAATTCAGCAAACAACAGTTGTTAGTACACCTAGAAGAACCAGGTCCTTCTAGAAGCAGTTTAAGCAAAAATTGGGTACCATACAAATCTCCCCCTCTATTGTGTGGTATTGACGTTTAGAACATCTATTGGTATCAAAGCAGGTTGTCCTTGAAGAGGCTAACACCTTAGAAAAAGACCAACATAAGTGCACCACTTGGGAACTGGGAAGGGAAATCTACTAATAGGCCTCCACTATTTAATGGCCACAACTACTCTTGGTGGAAAAACAGGATGAGAGATCACATCATAGGAGAAGACTATGAACTCTGGGACATATCATTGATGGTCCTCTAGCAACTATAAAGAAGAATGCTAAAGGAGTGGATGTGCCAAAGACAAGAGCTGACTGCACTACTGAGGACTTAAGGAAGTGGGAAAAGAATGCAAAGGCCAAGAAATGGATTGTGTGTGGACTTGGTCCAGACGAGTACAGTGGAATTCAAAGTTGTACCACGGCTAAGGAAATATGGGACACTTTGCAAGTGGCTCATGAAGAAACACCTCAAGTGAAGAGGTCCAGAGGAACACTGTTGTATTCTCAATATGAGAATTTCACCATGAAGGAAGGGGAAACCATCCAAGAGATGTATACAAGGTTCACCACACTGACAAATGAACTTAAGTATCTTGGAAAGGTTATTCTTGAAGAAGACAAAGTTGAGAAGATTTTGACAAGGGTACTGCCAATCTCTTGGGAAAGTAAAATCACAGCTATTAAGAAATCAAAGAACATTGCCACTCTTAAATTGGATGAGCTAATTGGAAATCTCACTGCCTATGAACTTAGAAGGCAAACCATGAAGATGGATACACCGAAGAAGGAAAAGAGCATGACATTCAGAATCACTGAAGGTGCTGATCTAGAGGAGGATAAAATGACCATGATCACAAAGGATTTCAAGAAGTACTGAATGAGAAAAAATGGTCCCTCAAGAAGTGGAAGCTACAAAAAACCAAGAGTTCCTGAAAAACAAACCAATGAGGGGTGTTACAAGTGTGGGAAGACTGATCACCACATCAAAAACTGCCATCAATGGGAAATTGAATGGAAAAAGGAAAGAGCTGAACGAAGGAACAGGAAGAAGGAACAGGTTTATCACAAGAAGAACAAAGGATCAACAAAGGCTATGGTTGATGCTTGGGGTGAAATCTCAGATGATGACTCAGAAGATAAAGATGGAGATGAACAAGCACTTATGGCAATTGGGAAATCCGATGAGGAATCTGAGGTAAGTGTAATTCATCTCAAAGACAGGATTAAATTTTTGTCCAAAGAAAGTATGTTTGAGTAACTTCTGGATTTCATTGATGAATTTGAGGTTATAAACAATGAAAAGTAACAGCTTTCTAAGGAGTGTGTGATTCTGAAAGATAAGTGCAAAAACCTGAAACTTAGGGCTACTGCAAGTGATAGTAAAAATGCTGAGTTGAAGAACTAGGTTCATGAACTTTACACCACAATTCTAGAGCTCAAATCTAAAAATCTAAAATTGAAATTAGGAACTGGTAAAAAGGAATCTGATCACACACAACTCACTTTAGAAGAAAATGTAGGAAAAATGAAAGATGAGTTGTACAAAAGAGATGAGTAGATAAGAGTCCTTAAGGAGGATCTAAATAAGGTTAAGCATGAGCTAGATAGAACCTGTAAATGGAATAGGTCCTCCGATGCACTTTCATGGCTACATGAACACCATAGTAGCAATAAGAGAGGACTTGGCTACGGGACCCCTGAACCTAAGTGGGATCCCAAAAGCAAGTACCTCACACTTCCTGAGAACAAAATTTGCACACATTGTGGTAAAACTGGTCACTATAAAAGTGAATGTATTGCAAAAAAAAAGGCTAGTCAAAAGAATAAAGAATTTGTTCAAGGGGAAAATATGCTGCCAGGTTGGGATAAAAAGAATTTGTTTCACCCTTTTGCCTATAGAAAAGGACCCAAACTAGTTTGGGTTCCTAAGACTAACCTCTGATTTTCTTTTGTGGGTCCAAGTGAAAAGGAGCAGCCAAATATGGTACATAGATAGTGGCTGCTCAAAGCATATGACTGGAAGCAAGAACCAATTCCTTTCACTTGAGAACCTCAAAGGAAGTGATGTCTCCTTTGGAAATGGGAAGAAAGGTGAGATCATTGGTGTTGGGAAGGTAGGTAAGACTGGTTCTCACTCTATTGAGAATGTCTACTTGATAGATGGCCAAAAGTATAGTCTAATCAGGGTATCACAATTATGTGATAAAGGAAAATTGGTAGCATTCACCACTACCAATTATTTTGTGATTAATCTTACCATTGACAAGATAGTTTTGTAGGGAAAAAGAGTAAACAATACATGCATTGTAGTTTTGTCCACACTTTCAGAAAATGAACTCACTTGCTTAAGTGTGTTGGACAATGATCCCCTTCTTTGGCACAAGAGAGTTGGACATGCAAGTTTGATTCAAATCAACAAATTAGTCTCTAAGGATCTGGTGATAGGGCTGCCTAACATCAAGTTCAAGGAAGACACAGTTTGAGAGAATTGTGCAAGGGGGAAGCTAGTAAGATCCTCTTTAAAATGCAAGAAAGAGGTAAGCACCACCAGAATGATGGAACTGGTCCATATGGATCTCTGTGTTCCACTGAGAACATTAAGCAGAGGTGGTAAACGATATGTGATGGTGCTTGTTGATGATTACTCTAGGTTTACTTGGACATTATTTTTAACATCTAAAGATGAACCATCTGACATGTTTACTTCTTTTGCTATAAAAACACAGAAACAACTAGGTAATCAATTTGCATCAATTAGGTCTGTGAGCACGTGATTTTTGCCCTATATATGAATTATTTCCAAAAAATTCAAACAAAATAATTTTTCGTCGTTGTTTTACAATTTTGTGAATTCTGTGTTATGTTCTATTAATTGTTGCATTTTATTTTTGCATTTTAATTCAATGGAAAATACAAAAAAATACATTTTGACATTTGCATTTAAGATTCAGTTTTATTCTTTTAGGATTAATTAATAGTTAAATTGTTTTTTTAAATAAGGAAAATAACAAAAAATAGTCTATTTTGCATTTTAATGGTTAATTGTTGAATTTGTCATGGAATAGGTTTTTTAAAGAATTTTAGGAATTAGTTGGTTTAACTTTGAAAATATATTTGGTTTTAATTTGTCATTTTAATAAAATCAGAAAAATAAAAATACAAATAAAAAAAGGAAATAAAAGAAAAATAATTTTAAAAAAAAAGGATAAAGGTCTTAATTGGAAAACAACTTTGGGCAATTTTTGCACTTAATCCGCCTGACCCAAGTAATTTACTATCGCCCAAACCGGCCCAATTGTTGCCCAACCCAGTCTGGATCAGAAATCACCCCAAACGACGTCGTTTGGTTGTGGTTTGATCCCAACAGTCGAGGATCTTTGATCCAACGGCTGGGAACTGATCAGAATTTAATATAAAATGGTCAGAACATCCCCCACCCCCGTTTTATCGTCTCAAACGCACCCTATCCTAACCCTGTGTATCGCTGCCGCGAACCGCCGCCGGAAATCGTCTCTGCCGGCGGCGGAGCTCCAATCGACCCCAAAAATACACCCAGTGTTCTCCTTCACCCTCAAATACACCCAGTATATATATATATACACCTGGACCTCCCTCACCCCTAATCCCTAGCTAAATCCCTTCAAACCCCTTTGAAACTGGACGAATATTGAATCTAGGGTTCACACGTTTCTGGGATGTTTTGAGGAGTTTTTTTAAGTCGAGTGAACTCAGGTTAATATTATAGGTTTATTTCTTATGGAATGAACGTATAATATTAACTTGAAGTTAATTTCAAAGATTTTCTCATGAAGACCGAATTTAAGTGAGTTTTCTTCTCTTCCTTTTCTTTAGTTTTTAGTTTGATTCATTGTTTTGTTCAATCGAGCATAATTTTAATTTCCAGTTTAGTTTAAGTTTGTCTCTACGATTGTTATAAATGTTTAGGGTAATCTTTTAGGGTTAATTTTCATTTTTTTTGTTTTAGTTCTGATTCGATTTTTGATTTTTGTTGGTTAAAGGTTCAAATGCTAATTGGTCGTTATTATAATTAGGCTTTCTCTTTGTTCTGTTCATGTGAAGTTTAATTTGGGACTTGACCTGATTCAGTAATTAGTTAATTTTTATATTTAATAATGGTTTTCAGCTCAGCAGTATAAAGTTTGAATTCCTTCTAATCTGTTCAAATAAAATTTTAGTTTGTTTTTGTCTGCTTGATTTCAGTTTATGAATTTATTTGTTAGTGATTAATTCAATGATAGTGTTATTTGGTATTGATTAGTTCAGAGTTTTAATTAGGCTTAAGGTTTGGATATAGCTAAGTAGTCTAGTTGAATTAACTTTAGTAAGGTCTTAACTAAGGGTAAGGGGCCTGTTTAGTTAACTGAAGTTAGTAATTTCAGGTGGCAGATAAGGGTAGTTTGGGCATAGAAAAGGGCCGTTTTATGAATAATAGTAAATTTAAAATCAAAACAAGGGTAATATAGGTGTTGTGTAGTTAAAAGAATATCCTAGGACCTTCTAGAAGGGGGATTTAGTATAAGTTTCAGACTTTTACGAGTAGTAACTTGGATAACAAGTCAAAAATTAGAGGTTTAATAAGTAAAATATGAAATTAAAAGGGAGGGAAAAGGATAATAACTTCCAGACTTTCTGCTCCCTTTTCTGCCTATAAAGGCATGTTTAGTGCTTTGGATTACAAGTTGAAATTAAAATGGAGGGAAAATGAGTAATAACTTCCAGAACTTTCTGCTCCCTTTTCTGCCTATAAAAGGCATGTTTAGTGCCATGGATTACAAGTTTACACACCCCTGAAAAATTCCAGAAGTTTCAGCCATCAAAACTCCCTCTAAATAGCTCTTTCTTTTCTAATTTTCAGATTTAAGTTTGAAAATTCAAATATTCAAAATCCAAAAACATTAAAAACAGAAAATCAAAAAAAAAGTTACTGTTTCATTAGAGAATTCAGGCCAATGTCATCTTCAGTTGTTGATTTTCAAAATTTCAGTTCAATTTTAGGTTCTGAAACTTCAGAGGATTACTAGATTGATTTCAAATGATTTTGGGTCTTAACAAGTGAATTGTTGTGTAATTTGGTTTGCTGAAAGTTTTAAAGGTATGCTGGGTTTGTTTTGAGTTGATTGATTCTATTATGGTAGATTTTCTACTTTTGCTTGGGTTTCAAATATTTTCGGGCTACTGTTTGGTTGCTAGAAGTTGTTATTGCAGCTGCCTGTGACATTACACATTGCTAACTTCTATTTTGTCTTCTGTCCACTCGAATCCAGGTACATGCCTTGAATTCACATCAATGTAGCCTCAAGTTGGGATAGAATGGAGTAGTGTTTCAGATTTGTGCTTACGTGACTACCTATTAGCTATGACCAATTTAACAATGTGCCATTGTATATTTTAGTTCATTTGAATTGTATTGAAATAGGAGTTATTTAATTAGAAATTGATTTTAATTGTTTGGAATTATATTGGACTGTTTTGGACTATTTTAATTAATGGTTATTCAGCAGTAGCTTTAGAATGGTCAATACTCATTTTAGTTTAATATTTTTTCTCAATTAAAAATCGAAATCGGCAGCCTGTTTGAATTTGTAAATATGTGATGATCGCTTTAAGTCTAGTTGCAAGTTAAATAAGCATTCTCAAGTCATTTTATACTGCAGTAGCAATATCAGCAGGTTAGCTTTTAAGCTCTTAGTCACATTGAAATCATTGGTTCAGCGTAGGTATTGTTAGTTTTAGATTGGTAATTAACATCAATAATTTATTTGAAGGGAATAGGCATCAATTCACCAACTAAACGAACTGATATCCCTCTTTGCTTGAATCAATTCTTTAGTTTCCTATAAAGGCCTTCCTCGTTCAAATTGCCTGGTTTTTGACTGACCTTAACGGGTACTAAAGGGCTGGGCCAACGTTGGTCAGTTGAAGGTGGTCCTTTGTTTGTGTATAGTGACACTCAGATGGTATAGCTTGAGGTCTGGGCCAAGATAGGCAAATAAATCATCGACCTGCCCGACTCTGGAGGCTCGATCCCTGACCTCCTCTTCTTTGCTTGATTGACTTGTCCAAAATGGGCCAGTCACAGGCCCAGCAATGTACCTATAATTCTGGTTATTTTAGACAAGTTGCTGAAGTTGTTTTGTGTCTTATTTATCATATTGTTGGGCCTTTTCAAGCATGTTAATCAATCAGGCTTTTTTTTTAGAGATAAACAAGAATAGAAAATTATAGCTCACTTTAGGACGTCCTTAAATAAAATGAGACGATCCTTTCCAGATAAAAATGCAAAATTGTGAGGCCCTCAATAAATATTTTGTACTAAAATACTTAGATTTCGGGATGAGCTGTTTAGCAAATTTCACAGCCTTCCCCAAAGATAATAACGAGTTAGTCACTTTAGGCACGCTTGTAATAATATTACATTCCTAAACTCGGGTGCGCATTTATGCGACCCAAATCCAAATCACAACGGAGTCAAAATGTGTTGACAACCACGGGTGCATTGATGTGACGTGGTTTGAGACGCGTTTTCACGATGTTGCAATTCTTTTAAAATAACGATAAAAGCGGTTTAAAGTTAATAAAAGCATATAAGCTATAACATGTATTAAAATTAGTTATTTAAACATTTACAACAATTTAAGCGACCGTGCTAGAACCACAGGATCCGGGGATGCCTAACACATTCCCTCGGGTCAACAGAATTCCTTACATAGAATTTCTATTTCGCAGACTCCAATTGGGAAGTCGAAAAATTTCCTCGAGTCGGGATTCAAGATAAAACGGTGACTTGGGACACCAAAAGCCAAACCTTTCCCAAGTGGCGACTCTGAATAAATAATCCGGATCCAAATAATGTCACTTTAAATGGAAAAACTCTTTTATACATTATCCTTCACGGTAGATATAAAAAGGAGGTGTGACTGCTCTAGTGACTCTGCTGGGGATAAGAACCCAGAACATTTTGTTCAAGGTTCAGAATTCGAGCTTAGATAAATTATTGTATTTGGTTATATCTGATTTTCCTACATGTTTCATGCTTAATGTGCTAAATATTTACTGCTTTGATATTATCTGAACTGAATATAAACTATGTCGAAACCCTTCTCTTCTCACATCCGGGGATGTGCTTACTGGTTGAGACTCCCTATTATGTTAGTGTCAATACCTTGAAATAAGAAAGAGGCCGGACAAGTTACTAAGCCGGATGGCCTTTTGGTTCCCGGTACGTAGTCCTCTCCTCGGCTCGAGTTGTCCGCTCGGGTACACAGTCTAGAACACATACCCAGGTTTTGAACTTAGAATAATTTGACTTCATGATGGATCCCTAATAGGAGCGCTTATTTGCATCATGTTGCATTTGACTTAGAGGACTCACCACAAGGGTTGGATCCGTCTAGGACAGGTAACCGGATATGAAAAGATCATCATGATGCATTTTGCGTGCACTTATTTGTCTCAGGCCCGCATGCTGACTGACTTTTGAACATCAGGAATTTTGTAAAATTGAGAAAAAGAGAGAAATAGCAGTGTAAAGAATTAATTGTTTAGTTTTAGAAAAACCGATGCCCAAATATTATCGAAACTCTGCCGAAATTTCGAAAAAATAAAAAAATGGAAATTTTTTGTTTTTAATAGTTTGTTTTACTAAAAGCAAAGGAAAAATAGAAAAGTGTCTTTATTTTTTGAAATTGTTCGCAGAAAAAGAAAAAGAAAAAGAGTCTTTATTTTAGTTTGGGAAAAATAGGTTATTTTATTGTTTGTTGAAAATAAAAAAGGAAAAAAGAGAGTCGTTATTTTGTCTTGTTTTCAAAAATAGAAAAGGAAAATAGTTTGTCTTGCCATGAAAAATGAAAATGAAAAAAAGAGTCTTGTTTTTTTTTAAAATAGTTTTTTTTATAGTTTTTTTAGTTTTTTTATTTGTTTATGAAATGACAAAAATAAAAATGAAAAAAGAGTCTTGTTTTAAAATAGTTCGTTAATTTGCCCGAACTACGCAGGTTTGATTCTCACCGAGTGTGAGATACGTAGGCAACCCTCATCGGGTTCAACCACCCCTTTTGCAAAAAATAGGCAAACAAAATACCAAAATTTTAATTTTTATCCAATAAGTCGGGCGACGCCATTCTTGTTCAAAAATAAGCCGAATATTCCCGAAGGGATGGCGAAAGGCTGCTTTTGTGAGGATAGCCACATTTGATCATTTGTTAAAGATTTTAGCTGGTTAGCCAATGCAGCCTTAAAATCTTTACCCGAAATGCTGAAAGGTCGTATTTGCAAAAGCGGGTTTGTTTTTGAAATTAGGAATTTGAATGAAAAAATAGTGTCATTTTTGCTTTTAGGTCAAAATAAGTGATTAAATCACCTTAATAAATGTGCAGGATAAGCACAATTTAAAATGAACCTTTCTCATTCATGCATAAAATCCCTTTGGAGTTACGTTTGTGGTGGAACTATTTAGGAGGCGAAGGGCAAGATGAAGTCAAGAAATATTTGAAAGGCTTACCGGTTTGCTAGAGATTGTGCCTCGGGGAGATATTATCAAATCACTAGTGACGTGTTGGGACCCGGCACATAATGTGTTCCATTTTTCAGATTTTGAGCTTATCCCAACATTGGAGGAAATAGCTAGCTACATCGGAAAAGATGAGGTTCCTTTAAGGCACAAATACTTGGTTGCCCCAAGGACTGTAGTCGTGCACAGATTTTTAGACTCTATGAAGATACGTAGAACGGTTCACAATGCAGATCTGGCAAATGGATTTTGCACCCCACACTTCATATACCATAGATATGGCCACATCGGGGGGTTCAATAACCAGGAAAGCAAGATATGTAGTAATGGAAATCGCTAAAAATGGGAGGAGTATAGGCGTGTCGCTTTCATGGTAGTTTTTCTGGGGCTTGTGGTATTTCCAAGGAAAGACGGAAACATTGACATAAAAATAGCCGGGGTCATCAGTACTCTAATAACTCAAGACAAAAGCACTTTCGCACCTATGATATTAGCCAATATCTTTCGTACTCTTACAGCCTACAAGGCCGGGAAAGACTTCTTCGAGGGATGCAATCTACTATTACAAATGTGGATGACCGAGCATTTGTGCCATCGTCCTCAGTTTTTGAGCTACGGGTCTACAAAGAAAACCTACATAGAAGAGTTTTACACAAGGATTAAAAGGGTCAATCTGCAGGAAGGATTCACGGGTTGGACAACATACTTTCGGTCCCTCACTGCTAGTCAAATATAATGGACATTTGGATGGTTTCCCATTGATGAAATCATATATATGCCAGCAGCAAGGCCGCATTTTCTCTTGATGGGTCTTACAAGCATTCAGCCTTACGCCCCGCACTAGGTACTAAGACAACTCAGGAGATGCCAGATAGTGCCCAAGGAAGATGATCTTAGTTTGCAAGTGGTTGAGATTGGCCCCGACGGCCAATTTCCTGAAGCAAAGGTTCGCCAGGTCTGGAGCGAATGTCAATATTTGACGGCGAATACTTGTGTCCGGGATCGAGCCAAAGGAGAAGTGTTACCTGATTATCAAGCTTGGTATAGAAGGGACGTGGCATTTGGAAGGCCGGCCAAAAGGCCTCACCTACAGGAGTTTGCTGAATCGTCGCAAGAGCAGAGGGCCTGGTTAGACAAAGAAAGTGCGTACAGGGAAAAAATCGGAGAGTTGGAAAAATAGGTCCAAGACCTTAGGTTTGAAAACAGCGTGCAAGATGCGGTCGAAGAGGGAGAGAAAAAGAGATTGGCTAAGGAGAATGAGGCCTTACGAGCTCAAATTCAAAAAATGAAGACAGCAGCTGAAAACCTTGTTAGGAGTGCCAAAGATGCAAAGCTTATAGAAAATTTAAGGCAAAAAGTAAATGACTACAGTTTCGACCTCAACAAAGCAGAAAGGGAACTAGCCGAGGTTCGAAAACAGTTGTTTAAAAATGTAAAGGAACGAGCCCGCATGATTCAGCAGTTGAGAAAGGAACATGATAATGAGGTTGCAAGATTAAAGAAAAGGGTCATCACCACAGAAAACAGAATGATCAAAAAAGCAAAAGAGTTCAAGGTTGAAAGGGAGCACTACTATACAGCTTTAGCACAATTAGAAATGGACCTACAACAACTCCAGGAGCAAAATCAGCAGACTTAGGAAGCCAGGGCCAAACAAATAGGGTGGTTGCTTCAGGAAAAAGGCATAATCAGAGAAAGAATCCTAGCTATTGCTCATTACATCACCAGAGAATGCCAAATGTGCGAGAATATGACTCAGACTACCTTCTTTGCCTCAGTGATGATATTTGTGAAACAAATAATGAGTGACCTGGACAAACTCCAAGGGGAACTTGCACATAGGCCCGCGGCGAGACCGAACGATGTCCCGCGGGCACCAGGAGCTTTAATGTATTCGTGAATTGTCATTAGAGTCTGTATTTTCTTTCATTAGAGTCTGTCGGTTATCTGAGTTTGTACTTTCTTTTCAAGTCAGTCTGTACTTTCATTTTTTAAAGTAGAATAATTGTTTTTGTAGCCCGTCTTGTCGGTTAAAGTTTGTTAGTTGTCATCATGCGTCAGTTTCGAGTCCTTGTAATTGAAATGTTTGCTATTATTAAAATTGAAAATTCCAAAAAATGTGGTCCATATTTTACATTTATTGCATTTGATCTGATTCGGGCATGGGCACGATGTGTAGGCAATCCCTATAGGATCTGACCATAGCCATATGAAAGAGGAAATACAGCGAGAATAAAAGCCAAAATGAAAAGAAGAGCCGAGCGATAAAACAAAACGGGAGGGAAAAAGAGAAAAGATCCGCAACAAAGAAACAATGGCGAAATAAAAGAAACAAGGCAAGGATAAAAGAAAGATGTCACAGTCAAAGCTGGGATGACGCAAGCGGTCGAGCAAATGCATGTTAGAAACCAATAACTGCCTAGGCGCATGCAAGCTCAAATGTGTGATTATCGATTTGATTATGCTTTAACTGCTAACAGCGTTGTTGTTGATAATGAGCTAGACAGGTGGTTCAGTTAACTGGCATTCTGGCAACTCACCCATACAACAATCGCTCTAAGGATAAGTCAAAAATGGTCAACCAAGAATTAGAAGCAAGCATTGTCAACCCATCTAGGGAGGAAGAAGTTTTGGATGTCAACGCCATGGAAGAGTAAATGTATAAGTTGAAGCAACAGATGGCCGAAATGTACCAGGCTTGGGCAAAAGGGACACCCACTACCAGCTTACCCTGCTAACCTTACCTACATCCCACCATTGGCTCAGCCACAAGATCCTTCTACAGTTAATTCCACCCCGGCCTACCCTACTTATCAGCAATACTACGCAACTACTTCCCAAACACCACCACCTCCCCCACCCAAGCAAATCCCATGCCCTCCATCTCCAACCACTCCCGTGTTTGTGGCTCCTCCACCCGCCACATTGCAGAGATCTTCTAGTGAACCCCTGTTTCAAACCCAGGAAACCCACTATTACCCACCGGAACCCACCTTCAAACCGCCAGAACCATATCCTTACACTCCCCGTCTTGATATCTCATCTGAAGAAGAGAAACCTCCTAAAAACCCTGAGCATGAAGAAATGATACGAAAGGTGAAAAGCTTGGAACAATCGTTCAGAAATATGCAAGGTCTAGGAGGACAGGTAAGTGTCACTTACAAGGACTTGTGCTTGTTTCCCAACGTCCAATTGCCTACGGGATTCAAGTTACCAAAGTTTGATCTGTATGACGGACATGGTGACCCAGTAGCCCATCTGAGAGGATTTTGCAGCAATATGGGAGCTGCTCGGGGAAGGGATGAGTTATTAATGGCATACTTTAGTCAAAGTCTCAGCGGTGCTGCTTTGGAATGGTGCACACGACAAGATCATGCTTGATGGTACACCTGGGACGATTTGGCCCAGGCATTTGCAGGCCATTTTCAGTACAACTTAGATCGTCCCAGACCGGCTGTCATTGACCAAAATTGAGAAGAATCCAGGGGAAAGCTTCTGAGAGTACGATTTTCGGTGGAGAGAACAGGCGCCAGAGTTGATCCTCAAATGAAGGAAGGCGATATGGTTGATTATTTTTTGTAGTCTTTGGAGCATACTTATTACGGTCATCTGGTATCGGCAGTTGGGAAAACTTTCAATGAGGTAGTAAAAACGGGAAGTATGGTGGAAGAAGGTCTTAAGACTAACAAAATTATGAGCTATTCCGCGATTAAAGCAACCACCCAGGCCATCCAGAGTGGCACTGGAGGGGCATTGGGAAAGAAGAAAAAGGAAGATGTTACAGTAATAGAATCAAGAGCTTGGTCCAGGGGTCCATCACCATATTATCACCAACCACGCCCCCATCCCCAAACCTACCCACACAACCCATATGGCCTGCCACAACACTACTATCCACCCCCACCCCCCATTTCTCCATCCATCACGCTTAAATATACCCTCAACCTCAGACGCCATGGCGTGCAACCACTCCACAAAATACTTACCACACTCAAAATGCCTACCCACCTCCAAGAGCCTAAAAAAACCCCACCGGATCTGGTTTTCGACCCAACCTTGCTTCCAAGAATGACAGGCTGCAGAAGAAGAAAACTTTCACACCATTTGGAGAATCTTACACTAGCTTATACCACATATTGAGACAATTGGGCATTTTAAGCCTGATTGAACCCAAAATACCAAATCCTCCCCCAAGGAACCTAGACCATTCGGTAAATTGTGAATATTGCTCACGTGCTCCGGGGCATGATACAGAGAAATGCTGGCATTTGAAAACGGACATCCAGGAGCTCATTGATACCCGCCGGATTGAAGTACAGGCTCCACAGACGCCTAACATCACTCAGAATCCATTACCCACCCATCATGAGACTCATATGATCGAGTTAGTGCAAAAAGAGGAGTGCAAGAAGCCTTCACAGACCGTGATGATGATCAGGGCCAGTGAGAACAAAGAAAATGCGAAATTAATTGGTGAAAAGGCATTGGTCACAGTAGAACAGACAGTAAGCAAACTAGTGATGGCAGTAAAACAAGAACCCGTTAAAGTACCAGGAGCGGTTATTAAGCCTGTTGTGATTTTAAAGGGCGCTCACACGGAGCTGGTTATCATCAAACCGGTGACTCAGTTACCAGTGGTTAGTGAAAAGGCCATCTCATGGAACTATGGCCGAGTGACTGTGATGTACAAGGGGAAGGAAGTTAAAGAAGAAGTTTGTGAAACCCATGGACTGACTCGTTCAGGGAGATGCTTTGCCCCTGAAGAACTGAGAAAGGTTAAAGCAGCCAAAGACAATCTAGCACCAGTAAAGAGGGTCGTAACTGAAGAAGAGGATGAATAATTCTTAAAGAAGATGAAGGCGCAAGATTATTCTATTGTACAACAACTGAGGAAAACTCCAGCACAGATTTAACTACTATCTCTATTGATTCATTCGGACGAGCATCGCCGGGCGTTGATAAAGATTCTAAATGAAGCCCATGTTTCGGATAAGATCTCTGTAAGTCATCTGGAGAAGATATAGAATAAGATTTTCAAGGTCAATAGGGTTACATTTTCCGATGATGAGTTGCCTTTGGAGGGTACTGAGCATAATAGGGCACTTTACCTTACAGTGAAGTGTAAAGACTCTGTGGTTACCCGAGTATTGATTGACAATGGGTGTAGCACAAACATTTGCCCTCTCTCCACCCTAGAAAAGTTAACAGTGGACAGTGAGAGAATCCAAAAGAATAGCATCTTCATGCGAGGATTTGATGGAGGGGGAAAGAACACGGTCGGGGATATCGTGTTAGAACTGACTATAGGACCGGTTGAATTTACAATGGAGTTCCAAGTGCTCGACTTAGCAGTCTCTTACAATTTCTTATTGGGTCGGCCCTAGATTCATGCCGCAAAAGCTGTGCCATCTACCTTGCATTAGATGGTCAAATTCGAATGGGACCGACAGGAAATTGTTCTGCATGGAGAGGATAGTTCATGTTATAACATTATACCTTACGATGAAGCTAAGGACGACAAAGGTCCATGGGTTTACCAAGTCTTGGACACAGTAGCAGTTGCCAAAATTCTAGAAGGAGAGTGTATTCCCAGGCCCATAATAGCTGCCGCATCTGTCATGGTGGCTTCAGAAATGATAAAGAATGGATTTTTACCTGGAAAAGGCTTGGGTGCCTCGTTACAGGGCATCATACAACCAGTATCTCTTCCTGGAAACTTGGATACTTTTGGGTTAGGCTTTAAGCCTATTACTGCTGACATAAGGCGAGCTAAGCAGATGAAAAAGAGAGCATGGACCCTTCCAAAACCCATACCCTGCCTATCCCGTTCCTTTTTCCGGAATGGTACTAAGAGGCGCCCAATAATGTCAATGCTTAATTCGGTGATGATGGAACCCGACAAGGAGTTGATGGAAAGGTTTGAAAAGCTGTTTGATGAGGTGAATATGATGGAGGCAGGTGAAGGTCAAAGCAAAGAAGATGTGCAGAATGTGGGGGCCCGTGCAATGCTTAATAATTGGGAAGCTACTCCTCTTCCTACCCAGAGGGAGTCGTGGTAGTTAGTTTTGATTTTCCTTTCAGTTTAATCTCGATTATTTCCAAGGTTGTAATTCGGAAGCTATGTTCCGTCCATTTGGATGAGTTAAACCTTGTTATATTACAATTTTTTCTTTTTCATTCCTGATAGCCTTTTATTTTGTTTTACTTTTCTTTCTTGTACAGTCCCTTTTATGCTGGTATCACTGATGTGTCATGCATGCGGAGTCTTCGGCCTAGTCTTGATTACTAATCTAACTCCAAAATAATAATACAAGAAATTGAGTGTGATGACGAGGTAGAATATGATGATGAGGAAGCCTTTGAAGAAATCAGTAAAGAATTAAGTCTATTTGAGGAAAAACCCAAACCTAATATTAACGACACAGAGTCAATCAATTTAGGGGATCAGGAGAATGTTCAGGAAACAAAAATAAGTGTCCATTTGGAGCCTCCACTCAGAGAAGATATAATCAAAGCGATGCTTGAGTACAAAGATGTTTTTGCGTGGTCATATGATGATATGTCGTGTTTAAGTACCGATTTGGTGGTCCATAAATTGCCCACAGATCCAGCATGCCCTCCTGTCAAGCAGAAGCTGAGGAAATTCAAAACAGATGTCAGTGTGAAAATCAAAGAAGAGGTCACCAAGCAGTTTGATGCAAAGGTCA
Source organism: Nicotiana glauca (assembly GCA_026770625.1). Classification (NCBI taxonomy): domain Eukaryota; kingdom Viridiplantae; phylum Streptophyta; class Magnoliopsida; order Solanales; family Solanaceae; genus Nicotiana; species Nicotiana glauca. The sequence continues at coordinate 32,521 of MU765244.1, read as the reverse complement.
TCCGGTTCACCCGATATTCCACTTGGTTAGCCAATGTTGTGCCTGTGCCAAAGAAGTATGGAAGAACCAGAGTGTGCGTTGATTACTGTGATCTCAATAAGTCTAGTCCAAAAGACAACTTCCCACTGCCAAACATCCATATACTGATTGACAATTGTGCTAAACATGAGATCGGTTCCTTCGTGGATTGTTATGTGGGTTATCACCAGATTTTAATGGATGAGGAAGATACCGAAAAGACGACATTCATCACGCCTTGGGGGACATATTATTATAGGGTCATGCAATTTGGGTTGAAGAATGCAGGGGCAACATATATGAGGGCAATGACCACCATGTTCCATGATATGATACATCGGGAAATTGAAGTCTATGTAGACGACGTGATTATAAAGTCGAGAAAGCAGTGTGACCATGTCAAAGACCTGAGGAAATTTTTTCAGAGACTCCGCAGGTACAACCTCAAACTTAATCCAGCGAAGTGTGCATTTGGAGTCCCGTCGGGAAAGTTGTTGGGGTTCGTGGTAAGTCGACGCAGCATTGAGTTAGACCCGTCCAAAATTCTAAGCTATTTAGGAATTACCACCGCCAAGAAGCAAGAAATAGGTGATGAGTTTTCTCGGCAGGTTGAATTATATCAGCAGGTTAATTACCCAGCTTACGATGACTTGCGAGCCTATCTTTAAGCTGCTAAAGAAAGATGTTGCGGTCATATGGATAGATGAATGTCAGGAAGCATTTGACAAGATTAAGGAATACTTGGTCAGTCCACATGTGTTGGTTCCGCCAGAGCCGGGAAGACCCTTGATCCTCTATATGACAGTTTTGGATAACTCTTTTGGCTGTGTACTGGGGCAGCATGACGTCACAGGAAAGAAAGAACAGGCGATTTACTACCTCAGTAAGAAGTTCACATCTTTTGAGGTAAAATACACTCAGCTTGAGAGGACGTGTTGTGCTTTAACCTGGGTAGCGCATAAATTGAAACATTATTTGGCATCATATACCACCGATCTCATCTCGAGGTTGGACCCATTGAAGTACATTGTTCAGAAGCCTATACCCATAAGGAGGCTCGCAAAGTGGAAAATCTTGCTTACGGAATTTGACATTGTCTACATGACTCGGACCGCAATAAAGGCACAAGCAGTGTCTGATCATCTAGCCGAGAACCCAGTTGATAATGAGTATTAACCTTTGAAGATATATTTCCCTGATGTGGGGATAATGCACGTCGAGGAATTAGAACAAGTTGAAAAGCCAGGGTGGAAGTTGTTCTTTGATGGGGCTGCCAATACCAAAGGTGTTGGGATAAGAGCAGTACTTATTTCTGAGATAGGGCAACACTACCATGTTACAGCTCAACTTCGCTTCTACTGCACTAATAACATGACTGAATACGAGGCATGTACCTTGGGTCTGAGGTTGGCTATAGACATGGGTGCCCAGGAAATCTTGGTCATGGGCGACTAGGATCTTCTGGTGCATCAGATTCAGGGAGAATGGGAGACGCGAGACTTAAAGCTCATACCATACCGGCAGTGTTTGCATGAACTTTGTCAACAATTTCAGTCGATAGACTTCAGGCACATCCCAAGGATTCATAATGAAGTTGCTGACGCTTTGGCCACTTTGGCATCGATGTTGCATCATCCAGATAAGGCGTACGTGGACCCGTTGCAGATTCAAGTTCGAGATCAGCATGCCTATTATAATATGGTGGAGGAATAGCTTGATGGTGAGCCATGGTTTCATGATATCAAAGAATACGTCAGGATGGGAGTATATCCGGCACAGGCCACAGGGGATCAAAAGATAGCCATTAGACGTTTAGCAAGCGGATTTTTCTTCAATAGGGGAGTGTTGTACAAAAGAACTCCAGACCTTGGTTTATTAAGGTGCATGGATGCTAAATATGCTATAGCTATAATGACCGAGGTACATGCAGGAGTGTGTGGGCCTCATATGAGTGGATATGTATTGGCCAAGAAGATTCTCCGAGCAGGGTATTATTGGCTTACTATGGAACGGGATTGTATCAGTTTCGTGCGCAAGTGTCATTAGTGTCACGTACACGGATACTTGATTCACTCTCCACCGTTTGAATTGCATACAATGTCGGCACCATGGCCCTTCGTTGCTTGGGAAATGGATGTCATTGGGCCAATTGAGCCAGAGGCGTCAAATGGGCACAGGTTTATTCTGGTAGCCATTGATTATTTCACTAAGTGGGTTGAGGCAAAAACTTTCAAATCGGTGACCAAGAAGGCAGTGGTTGATTTTGTGCATTCAAATATCATTTGTCGATTCGGAGTCCCGAAGGTAATTATCAAAGATTGCCAACCTCAACAGCCATCTGATGGCGGAGATATGTCAGTAGTTTAAGATCACGCACCGCAATTCCACTCCATATCGTCATAAGGCTAATGGAGCAGTCGAGGCAGCTAACAAGAACATCAAGAAGATACTTCGGAAAATGGTGGAAGAGTCCAGGCAATGGCATGAGAAGTTACATTTTGCCCTGTTAGGCTATCGCACTACTGTCTGAACTTCAGTAGGGGTGACTCATTATTCATTAGTGTACGTCACGGAAGTAGTAATACCCGCGGAGGTTGAAATACCATCCCTTTGGATTATCGCCGAAGCGGAAATTGATGATGCCGAATGGGTCAAGGCCCGATTGGAGCAACTGAGCTTGATTGATGAAAAGACATTGGCAGCAGTATGTCACATACAATTGTACCAACAGAGAATGGCAAGAGCATATAACAAGAAAGTGCGTCCACAGAAGTTTGAAGTAGGGTAATTGGTGCTGAGGCGTATCTTACCTCATTGGGCCGAAGCAAACGGAAAATTTGCCCCCAACTGGCAGGGGCCATTTGTTGTAACCAGAGTGTTGTCCAATGGTGCATTATATCTGACAGATGTGAAAGGAAAATGTGTAGAAATGGCTATCAACTCTGATGCAGTCAAGCGATACTATGTATGATTTCTTTATCTAAATGTACCTAATTGTATTTGGCATTGTTTTAAGGTTGAAATGACGAAGACATTTTGTTCTTATATCCAAACACTTTATTCTTTGTTATCCTTTTGAGCCTTATTCTATGTTCTTTTGTATCCCTCTTTCGGAATCAATAACAAATGCGAAAACCCGAACGGAGAAAGTAAGTGAAAAAACAAGAGAAAAACAGTGAAAAGAAAAAAGAAGAAAAAAGAAAAGAAAAGAAAAAAAGAAAAAAAAAGAAAAGAGAAGGAAAAGAAAAGAAATGAAAGAAAAGGAAAAATGGAAAAAGGAAAGATCACAACAACGAGTAATTATATGACCTGAAGTACGTTTGAATTGATCCCGAAAGGGTAGGTAGGCAGCCTCTCTCTGAGGTTCAGTCACACCATAACAAAAGTCCAAACGTCCCCAAGAAAGAAACTGGGAGAAAGTTGTGGTCGTTATGAGAAATCTGATTCCGAAAGTTGTAATTTTGAGCCCATGTTGAATTATTGTGAGCCTCTATACACTTCTTTCTAAACCCCATCCAAAAGCGGCATTACGGTCCAAAGAAAGACCTTCCGATCAATCTTCAAGAAATGCCAATGCGAGCAGGTAAAGTGATTCATGTTGGGGGCAACACTCTGGTACCATAGGAGAAATTAAAATGAGAGAGTCTTATGGATGAAAACCCTCACGGGTATTGTAAGGTGAAGGTGAGTTTCAGATGGGCAAATGAAACAAGTATGTGTTTGAAAGCTGCTCACAACATGGAAAGACGAGCAAGGTTTGGGTTTTGGTAGAAGTCAGGTTTTGAAAGGCTGAAATAGCAAATGTGGCAATTGAAAAACGATTGGTTGGACAAACTAGGCTGGTTAATCCAAATGCACGGCATGATCAATGGTACCGGCCGTTCCACGCAGATAAGTCCTATCCTCTTCTCTTCATTACACAACATCTGTTTTCAGAGTCTTTCTATCCTTAACCTTCGAGGTCATTGCATTTCAGTCTCTTGAAGTCTGCCTATAAGATGTTTCAGTGTCAGTTCTGTTCAAAAACCAAAGAAGGATGTCAAGGCTAATTACCAACTTCCCTGTTGTACGGCACAACAGGAGTGGAACATATCAAAAGAAAGTAAGGCATGAAGGACCAACGGAAGTCCCATCAATGGGTTAATCGAATAATTGTAGGGGAGAAGCAAAGTTTCAAAAAGAGGGGTCAGAAACACAAAACTGCAATACGGGATAGAACGTTTGGGTCATCAAAGTCAGAGGGTTGAAAGTCAGTCAGGAAGTCAAGGCGTTTCAAAGCAAGTCCAGAGAAACAAGTTGGAGCGAAGCCCGAAGAAGGAACATACCCAACAAGAATGCCAGCAGCTAGCCACCATTTTATATTAACAAATCTTTCTTTGATTGAGATTGGGGTAGAAAATTTTCTTTGTCTATTTTGTTGCAATTAGGAGCCCACCTAGAGAACAAGGGAATAAATTTCAAGTTCCACAATCAGGAGCCCACTGGAGAACAAGGGAATATTTTCCAAATTCAGCAATTAGGAGCCCACCTGGAGAACAAGGGATTACATTTCAAAGTTTCAGCAGTCAGGCACCCACCTGGAGAACAAGGGATTTTCAAGTTTTAATATTTGGTAACATAACGCACCCAATCGTCAAACTGGGGCAGAAAATTTTATTTTTTTGTCTGTTTTATTGCAATCCGGAGCCCACCTGGACAACAAGGGAATACTTTTCAAATTTCAGCAATCAGGAGCCCGCTTGGAGAACAAGGGAATACATTTCAAATTTTCAGCAATCAGTAGCCCACCTGGAGAACAAGGGAATATTTTTCAAGTTCAGCAATCAGGTACCCACCTGGAGAACAAGGGAATACATTTCAAGTTCAGCAATCAGGCGCCCACCTGGAGAAAAAGGGAAGTACAATTCAATTTTAGCTTTTAATTTTTAATATTTGATAACATGCTGTACCCGATTACCAAACTGGGGCAGAAAATTTTCTTTGTTTGTCTATTTTGTTGCAATCAGGAGCCCACCTGGAGAACAAGGGAATACATTTCAAGCATCGTGGTCAGGAGCCCACCCGGAGAACAAGGGAAGTACAATTCAAATTTTTGCTTTTAAATATTTGATAACATGATGTGCCCAGCCACCAAACTATGGCAGAAATTTTTTTTTGGATGTCTATTTTGTTGCAGTCAGGAGCCCACCTGGAAAACAAGGGAATACTTTTCATGCATCGCGGTAAGGAGCCCACCTGGAGAACAAGGGAATACTTTTCAAGCATCGCCTTCAGGAGCCCACTTGAAGAAAAAGGGAATACTTTTCAAACGTCAGCAACCAGGAGCCCGCCTGGAGAATAGAGGCACATATTTCAAATCGCAGCAATCAAGCATCATTCGGAGGAATGGCAAAATATCGCCAATCACAATTCAAGGCAACAACAAGAATCCCATCGGAGGAATACAAGATACAAGTGCAAGGCAACACAAGAGCAAGCACTACAAGAAATGTGCCTTTTAGCGGGGACCCGAATCGCCACTAAATCACTAAATGTCGCCGCTAAATGTTTATAGCAGCGACATTGGACTTGCTGCAACTCAAGCCATTATTAAACATTATTTGTGATGATTACATGGTGTCGCCACAAACTGTCGCCATTTAATGGCGACAATATCGCCACAAAAAGTATACCAAGTTGCCACAAATTATGTTCCACGAAGCAGATTAAGGGGTAAGTCTCCACTAAATAGTAGCTTTTAGCAGCGACTATTGTCGCCATAAAAAAAGAATACCTATCAGTGGCAGGCTTTAATCGCTACTAGAGAGTTTCTTTTAGTAGCAGTTGAAGTCGCCACAAAAACAATTGGCTATTACCCACAAAAAACTCAATAATCAGTGGCGACTATGAGCTCGCTGCTAGAGAGTTGCTTTTAGTAGCAATTGATGTTGCCACAAAAAACTCAATAATCAGTGGCGGCTATGAGCTTGCTGTTGCATAATGACATTTAGTGGCAATGATAAATTCTACAAAAACTATTAAACAATCAATGGGAACTTCAATATTGCAGAATGAAATTGTCACCACTGAAACCTATTTAATTCAGGAATTATAATGACCAAAACTATATAAACGCATCCAATAGTATTTTACAAACACCAAAAGAATATCTTAAGTTGGATATTAAATACTTCCATTACTAAAATACGAATTACATATATAATGCATAATACTTCATTGTAATTGTATGCATATACATCCCAAAAGAGCAAAATACTAAGTGCCTTGAAGCCCCTCCTTGGTTGTCTATATTGTTTAAGAACTTTGTCCCTGCTATTGCACAAAAAAACACAAGATCACTTTAACGCATGTACCATAAGTGCACTGCATAAAAAATTTCATCATTAAGATAAACTGCTCCAAGATAAAATTTTAGCATTAAGATTAAAAAAAATTCAGCATTAAGATAAAAAAAAATTCAGCATTAAGGTCTTAGTTCAACATTAAGACAAAATAAATTCAGCAGGGGTAATATCGAGCAGTAGGCTCACATGGTTTTCTATCCAAGGAAGCTTTTTAATTCTTTTTTTGCAAATGCTAAAGCTGTTAAGACAACTCGTGATCGAGAGGATGCTTGGGTGGCTAAAAATCCTATGAGTCGAGCAATAAGTGCCAAGAATTTTGTAACAGTAGTAATGGCTAATGTTGCATCGTATGAAACTGGTAATAGACATACATACAATGGCTCATGATGAATGGACTATGATTGGAGCCTAATGCTGCAGACTTTCGACCAGTAGCAAAATTAATAAGGAGGAAAGCAAGTACGACTGTCTCAACATTCATCACTCCATTGAGCAATCATAAGTTCAGTAGCAGATGGTATGCAACAAGATGGGCACAATCAAAGGCAGTAGAACACCAAGGAAACGACATTAATTTCAATAGCACAAATGTGACTTGCACAAGCATGATATAGCAAAAATGGAAAACCGGTCCAAACAGGCAAAGACATAACTATCTGAAACGCAGCAGCAAGAGCAATCAAAGGAGGACAATAACATTTCAGGTAGAAAAATGGTCCAAAATCACACCAGAACTTTAGGCAAATACAGAACTGTCCAAACACACCAGAAAAATAGTCCAAACAGGCAAACACAGAACTGTCCAAACACATAACTGTCCAAAACAGACCAGAATCACACCAGAATTTCAGAATTGCACCAGAATTTCAGAATCGCACCCGAACATAAATTTTAGAATCGATCAGAATTTCAGAATCGCACCAGAACATGTACCAAACTAACAACTTATTTTCATAAAGATAATTAAAGGAGGAGGAGATGAAGAAAATAATTGTCAAGAAGGATGGAAGAAGATTCAATTCGCTAAGAAGAAGAAATATCAAAAAGGAAGAGTATAAAAACATTAAGAGTAAATTACCTATTGCATTCTGGTCATGAGAGCACCCAGTTGTTCTTGGATCTTCTTGGCTACTTCTACACTGACCCTGTTCTCTACTTCCAGATTCACATGTTCACGCTTCTCATCCAAATTTCTTTGTAACTCTTGCTCCATGTTCCTATTCAACTCCGCAGCCATTTGTTCACGTTCCGCTTGCAACTTTCGATCCATATCAGCTTGCATCTCTTGACGCATGGTTTCTATTGCAGAAGACACACTAGCCTCTAGGTTTGTCGCTTGAGTGTGGCTACTTTTTGGAGGCTTCTTTCCATAACCTTTACCACGAACATAGCCCGTCCTTTCACCAAGGACAGAGGATAAAATCTCATCTCTAGTCATGGGATGCTCGATCTCTTGAGATTGTTGCTGAGACACAAGTTCCTGGAGCTGGCACTGTAATTATGCATAGCTATTTACACCAAAACTAATAAAAATGAGTAAAAGATAGTAAGCTATTAATTTAAGAATATTACGTGAATCTGCTGGGATTGTGGATCCACCCACACTGTTTCTTCTCTATCATTTTTACGTGTATGTTGGATCTCCCAGACTCTATCCGGTGGTTCCTTTTCTCTCATAGCAGGAATTTTCTAATATATAGTTCAACAGGGAAATAATACATAATCAAAATAAATGAATATATAAATAACAAAGATGTTTAATTAATAACATGAAAGTAAATATATTTCACTGTCGATTCCTCTACTTCTGCAAAAGACCTCGTACCACAAGCATGCTTAGTTATTTTCTTTTCCCTATTCTTTCTATTTCTCTCGCTTACAACCTGTATTAAGTCAATGATTAAGAAGCCATTATTGAAAGGGCAGTGAACCAAACATTGTTATTAAGTTACCTTAAATTTCGGACTTCCAAAATACGCTACTAAGTATTTCCAGTCCTCTAGCTCAACATCTATAGGTCGACAAGACAATATGTTTCCTTCAGCAACATGGCGAGAGTAGAAAATGCTCAGTCGAGCATTCCAAGCTCTGAAAAGTCATCGCATAGTATCGATAACAAAGGCTTGAAGCTTATGCTCTCGCACGCCGCCAAGAACTTCAAATTTATCCTGAACATACATGTACTATTATATTTGATATTCTAACCACAAAAATAAATGATGCAACATGAAGTCGATACGATATTAAAAATAATTTTACCTTGACCTTCAACCACATTGCTTCTCCATATTTTGAAACAATCTTTTGCCAATTTCCATCACGGAATGAGACAGTGCTCCTCATGATTAAACCATAATAATTAACAATATCTCTAGCACCAGGACCTACTGCTCTATCAATATCATCTGGAATTGTAATTGTAATTTTTCCACCATACTTAGTTTTTATATCTACTGTTTTGGATTTATATTTTCCTCTTCCCCTCTTTTTAGTGGTGGAAGAAACTATACAAACAAAAAATAGTATATGTAATCAGTCTACATAGGTGCAGTCATGTTAGAAAGAAACTAGAAAAATTGGGGAGATAATTAAAGGCAAAAAAGAAATTGCCAACATTTCGGCGCTTTTCGGACGTTTAGAAAGAAAAAGAAGAAGAAGAAGAAGAATGAAAATCAAATCGCAGAACTTCAACTTCTGAAGAAAGTTGCTGCTGAAGAAGAATAATAACTGAATACTCCAAAACTAACCTGCACCATTTTCATTTTCAACTTCAAGAGAGGGAAGCACACTTCTGTCCAGATTCCTTGACGATACTATCTCTATAGAAGGTCTCTGCAAAGGGTTACTTGATATTCGTCCTGTATCTAGAGGTTGTTGACTAGGATTATTTGATTCTCCTGTCTCAGGAGATGCTGCAGTATTCCCTATTGGTTGTACTTGTGACTGAGACACAGATGTTGCAGTATTCCTTATTGGTTGTACTTGTGACTGAGACATCGCTCCAGCATTACCACGTCCTTGAAAATGGCCACGTCCACGACTAGTTCCACTTCGACCTTTACCTCGTCCTGTCATTTGGACCCTCCTACATGATGTAGAAAAACATCAGTAAGAATAGAAGTGCACTGCAATCCGCATATAATGAAAGAGGCAACAAGTAGTTCAAAGGTTCATGCAGGCCAACAACAATCCGCACATAATGAAAGAGGCAACAAGCAGTTCAAATTAGCTAAATCATTAGCTGGGCAATGGTGATGGCAGCAGATAGGCACAACAGATAAGCTTCTTCCAATTAATGAGAGAAATATACTGAAACTGGAAAATTAAATACTTCTTCCAATTCATAACATGGTAAGTTGTTGCTACAAATTCACTACAAAGGATTCTGCATCGATGATTACAACTTGGCAACTAACGATAACATTTCACAAAAGCTTAATGAATTAATTTCATTGTCATGTAAATAAGGAACAAAATACAAAGAACTTTTCAAAACAAAAAGTTGACATCTATATTATCTCGCTTCTAAGTCTTGAAGAGCATCATCAGTATCTTATCCATCATTATCAAAGCCAATCTTCTTCGCTTTCTTCACCCTCGGATATATCTATATGATTGTCATTAATAAAATCCTCTTCTTCTTCATCCTCAGATGTATCTATAAGATTGTCATTAATAAAATTCTCTTCATCATCATGCACACTTGTTTGTGATTGTTTGCTTGCATGATTGTTGTTAATACTTTGTGGTTCAACATCATTCCTATGTAAAGACAAACCAATATCATTTTCATGGTCATTGGTACGCAAAATGTTCAATTCAGCTTCCTCTTGTTGATAAGCTCCTTCATTCAGCAATGCTTCCTCGTCAACTTCTACACAATCATCATTTTCGGGCATATTGAAAAGGTCGCGAGGATTTGTCTTTACAACTACAAGCCAATCTTTATCAACCATGTCGTCCAAGTAAAAGACTTGTTCAAACTGAGATGCCAACACAAATGGCTCGTTTGTGTTGAAGGCACAATGAGTATTCACACTTGTGAAGCCATATTCATCAACCTTATATCCCCTTCCCAAGTGAGCCACGTCCCACCAGTGACACTTGAATAAGTGAACTTTCCTATTTTCAATATAGGACAACTCGTAAATGTCCTCCAATACACCGTAATACTCCTTATTAGAGTCTGAATCATCTCCTCTCACAAGGACTCCACTATTTTGTATTTTTCTTCTCATCTCAAGATCTCTTGTATGGAATCTGAATCCATTCACCACAAATCTGGAATAACGATGCACCATTGGTGCAGGACCAACGGCTAATCTTATGAGCTCCTCATTTGCGCGGCCTTGTGCAGCTAGTACAAAGACCTACAAGCCAAACAATATCGTTGTAACTAATAACGCCGTCGTAATATTACACTAATATTAAAAATGTCACTTATCTAGACACCTACACGTGCACGAAACCAATCAACAAACCCACTGTTATGCATCCCATCACTCATTGAACCTTGTCTTCCAATCTCTCCTTGGTATTCCCTATATTTTGACAATGGAGTCAGTCAAGATAATGTTGTTGAAACATTTCAATGTGAGCCTATCTTGAAGTTAATATGATACTTACTCCATGAATGGCAGAACCTCTTCACAATTTTGAAGCACATACATACATGCTTGTTTGAACTCATCATGAGAGAGTGTGATGCCTTCTGAACCACCTTTTTTTTGCCCACTTTTTTTGAAGATAGACATCTCCCCATTTAACATAGATCCATCGTCATTCCTGGCGGGTTTGTTCAACTTGATTGACATATTCTTTAAGTATCTGGAGCAAAATGTGAGACTTTCTTCTGCCAAATAACCTTCGGCAATTGAACCTTCTGGATGAGCATTATTGCGAACGTATGACTTTTGTGTTCGCAAATACCTATATTGAAATAAACATCAGTATAATGTACCATTAAAATTATAAAATAATTACCTCTCAAAAGGGTACATCCATCGAAATTGAGCTGGTCCACCAAGCTTTTCCTCTCTTGCCAAGTGAATTGGCAAATAAACCATGACATTAAAGAATGCCGGCGGGAAAATAATTTCAAGTTTGCATAATGTGCATGCACATTCAGCCTCCAAGATGTCAAGACCTTCGATTGTCAAGGTCTTAGAACATAGATTCTTGAAAAAAATTCCAAGCTGTATAATTGGTTCACAGACTTCTTTAGGCAATAAACCACGTATTGCAACTGGGAGAATGTTTTGCATTAATACATGGTGATCATGACTTTTTAATCCATAGATCTTTTTCTCTAATATGTTTACACACCTTGAAATATTTGATGAAAAAGCATCAGGAACCTTCATATTAGCCAAAAAATGGCATAACTTCAACTTCTCCTCCGAGGATAATGCGTAACATACTGCCGGTAATAATACATTATCCCCATCCTCAATTGGATGCAATTCTAGCCTAATACCAAGGTCCACCAAGTCATATCTACTTTTTAATGTGTCCTTTGTCCTTCCAACCATATTCATCAAAGTTGATATTATATTGTCAGATATATTTCTCTCTATGTGCATCATATCAAGGTTATGTCGTTACAAAAGAGTACTCCAATAAGGCAACTGAAAAAATATACTTTTCTTCCTCCAATTGTAAGCACTTTTGAGGAAGTCACGTTTTTGCTTTTTTCCCTTACCAAAACTCACATTGCCCAAGCCCTGTAATTGCATAAGTGCTTCATCACCTATTAAAGGAATAGGTGCAACCCTCTTTTCTACCTTTCCATCAAATTTTCTCCTATTTCGGCCCCATGGATGCTCCATTGGAAGGAAGCGGCGATGACTCATATAACACAACTTACTACGTAAAAAAACCAATTGTGTGTCTTTATGACAACAAAGACATGCAAGCTTGCCTTTTGTTGACCATCCTGAAAGGTTACCATATGCAAGAAAGTCATTAATCGTCCACATTACAGCCGCACGCATCATAAAATTAGATTTTGAGTAGGAATCATAAGTTTTGACTCCATCCCACAATTCTTTCAACTCTTCAATCATTGGTTGAAAGTATACATCTATATCATTTCCTGGGCACTTAGGGCCTCGAATAAGAAGTGTCATCATGAAATATGCATCCTTCATGCAATCCCATGGCGGCAGATTATATGTTTCTAGTATGACTGGCCAAATACTATGATTGACACTCATGTTCCCAAAAGGTTGGAACCCATCACTTGCTAAACCGAATCGAACATTTCTTAATTCAGCTGAAAAGGTGGGATGTTGCTCATCAAAGGATTTCCACACTATGGAGTCAGACGGATGTCTCAAGACACCATCATCAATATTTTTATCCTTGTGCCACCTCTTCTTTTTCGCTGTCTCTCTTTCCATGTACAATCTCTGAAGCCTTGGTTTGATTGGAAAATGTCGCAATACTTTATAAGCTACTTTCTTGCCTTTGTTTTCTTCTGACTTCCATCTAGACTTACCGCACTTAGGACATAATTGGGCATTGGCATAATCGCACCAATATAAAATACAATCATTCCCACATGCATCTATTTTGGTGTAACCCAAGCCTAGGTCACGAACAACTTTCTTCGCTTCATAGAAAGAACTCGGCACAAATGAACCCTCCGGAAGAACTTCTTTAAAGAAACTCAACAGTTCATCCATTGATTTGTTGCTCCAATGATTAAGGCACTTCAAGTGAAATAGTTTAACAACAAAAGATAACTTTGAGACTTTACTACAACCAGGATAAAGTTCTGTCTGAGCATCTTCTAACAATTTGTAGAACTTTGCTGCATGTAAATTTGGCTCTTCATTGTCCATAGAAGTATTATTATTATCCTCCACATTTGTATGTCCCCACGCACCGTGAATCATTTCTGTAATATTATCCTCTTCAATGTTATCATCTTCTACTTCATTATTGAGTGTTACGTTAGAATTTTCAATTCTAACTAACACTTCTCCATGCAAGTCCCACACTTTGTAAGAATCCCAGAAACCCTTTTTTCAATAAGTCTCCTCTTACATCGGGCCTTACCTTGAATGCAGTATTCATACATACTTTACAAGGACATCGAATCATAGTGCTTCCCCTTGGTTGACTGAATGCCCAACTAAGAAAGCCATCTACTCCATCTGTGTACCTTTGGTCACCTCTATTCCTAATATTCAACCAACTTTTATCCATTCCTATTTTTAGAATAATGGAAAGGTTAGTCCCTTATTATATTCCAGATTATAGTATAACCAAGATTTCAATTAGTTTATATATATCACATTAGGCAAGTAATGGTTTAACAACATATTACTAAACTCTAAACCTCATCCTGAAGCTTTACCCTTTAAAATTCAGATTACTTAGACAACAACCCCCAACAATCACTTGCGATATTATCCAATAACAAGATAAATATCTTATATTTTGGCACTAGGAAGAAATTCATAAGAATTGGACCTAACCTTGTCGACACCATTTGTATTTCAAGTGAGAATGAAGCTGTGAGTTTGGCCTAATACTTAGGACAAAATCCAGGAAAACATAAGCTAAGAGCGAGGTTGCTTCAGTGTCAAAAAGATACCAAACATAGTGCACAAAACTCTATTTGAGGGAAGACGCATCAATATATGAGCAATTTTAGAGAGCAAGGCAGATTTGGGGGAACAATTGCATTGAAGTTATGAATTCGTTACTGGCTTTTAGTTAAGCAATTTTCTTTTAGAACATTTAAAAAAACTCCATAATAATGAGGAAGAGTTAAAAGGAACTTCACACTTGAGGCTCCGGAACTAGAATAGACATCCAGAAGAGTTTACTAAGAAATATCGACGCTAAATCCAAATTTTGAACTACTCTAAATGAAAAGAATAGAGGGGTATCAAATTAATTTCGAGAAAAGAATGTTGATTTCTTATAAGTTGAGAAAGGGAAATGCAAATAAGCAATCACAAGTAAGAAATCAACATAGCTTGAACTCGGTATTCATACACCCTTTACAAGGACACCGAATCATAGTGCTCACCGTTGGTTGACTGAATGGCTAATTAAGAAAGTTGTCTACTCCATCTCTATACCTTTGGTCGACTCTATTCTTAATATTAAACCAACTTTTATCCATCCTTTTTATTTAAACAAAAGAAAGTTAATTAAATAAAAGTGCAGCGTTGATAATAATCAAAACATATATAATAACGGACATAGATGAGAAATGAACAAACCAAATAAATGAGAAATATTTCAGGAAATCAAATCGGATTTTTGCGGTTTAGTTTTTCGGTTATTAACGGTTCAAGATTTTTATATCCGATGTAGACTACTTATGTAACTGAATATATTAGACGTGCCATTAAATACTTCAAACATGAAGAAAGAAAAGCTTTTTCCATTCCAATTTTCATATGAAATCAGAATGTTGTAACAAAGACGATTCTAACAATTGAAAAGCTTTTTTGCATCTCTTTGGCGTGCATTCTAATTCTGTCATTATGAGACAACAAATGGAAATACGAACACAGTTTAGCTAAGGACTGCGAAGGGCAAACAATTACCAACAATTGGTACAAAACAGTGGTATCACCAAACGACAAAACAGTGGATAAGTACCCAAATGATTTATATTGCCACATGTACAAATACCTTATTGATAAAAAAGATTTAACATCTATTTATTAACCTTAATTAATAAGTAATGACAGTAAAAAGCAAAGAATATCAAATAATTTAACTCTATTTGTTTGTAAATGGTCTTTATTCTCATACAAATTCGAGATCACTATGAATTTCAGAAATTTACATAACAAAAATTAATACACCACAGTAGAAACACATTGGATACAACTGCTAAAGGAAACTTATGGCAGCGATTTAAACAGCCCTTACGGTTATGGAATACCAACATATAATAGGTCTTTCAACAAGAAGCTTTTAACTTACCCAAACTAAGATAGTCCAGTTCTGTCAAGACTGAAATCAGCAACAATAACACCAAATACGCCTAAAATCAGTCTTCCTGTGCGGGTCTTTTTTCTGTATTCATGTAGATTATCAAATGGTTCAGAGAAAATCGAGATGAAATCTAAGAATACAAATGTAAAATTACTTAAATACAATAATCCCTAACTGCATGTTGAAAATTTTGCCTTAAAGAATCCTTATAAAAAAATCCAAACATAAATTTGTATATAAACTACTATGGGTATAAACAAAAAAGAAAGGTTTAGGGTTAGTAGCAACTATATGAGAGAAATCAGTTGTTCAATTTTTCCACCACAAAATTGATATAGATTTGAACAAAAACTATATCAGATTTTTCGTCCTAAAAGAAAAAGGAATAGAATAGGGATTTGAACAAACACTTAATAAATGAGATTCATATTTTGATTCGAAAGATTCAGCGCTCATCCATGAAATTTTAATAGAGAAGGGCGTTATTTTTAGAGGGGGGGGAGATTTCTAGATAGAGACGCATGTCTGTGCGTCTGAAGGAGTTTAGCTCTTTTAATTAGAAAGAAGGGCTTTTTTAATTATTTATTATTATTTTAAATAATAATTTCTAGGGTATAGTCGCGACCCAGTCGCTACAAATTATCGTTAGCGGCGATAGGTTAAAAGTCGCTACAAATAATTTGGAGCCAAAATTTTATTTTTCGCGGGACCAAAAATTTCAGCCACATCAGAGGCGACCTCGGAAAAGTCGTTGCTAAATATTCACCTTCTGTAGCAACCTTTAAGGTCGCTGCTACTACTATAAATATTGTAGCAACCTATTGGGTCGCCACTATATGTTGCCACTAAAAAACCAAATTCTTGTAGTGAAGTTTGAAGACATGGAAAGGATCTTTTGTAAATCATAGATCATAGATTAGGCTAGCATCTTTTGTTTTACTACGGTGTAATAAGGAGGTCAGCGAGCAGTAGAAGCAGCAACAACAATGAGATCACAGCTCCTGATAGTCTCAGCTACCAAACCTTCCCGAACTCCACTGACCTGATTACTTTTTAGCCAAGGATATGTAGGCAACCTCAGAATCAGGGTGCGGTCAGACGGTTTTAAAAAAATACTTCACGGGCAAAAATCGCTCATTTCCGCTCACTTATCTTTGCACGAAAACTCTTCGCGTTTCCGGGCAAAGAGGGGCAGCTATGAGCATGTGATTTTTGCCCTATATATGAATTATTTCCAAAAAATTCAAACTAAATGATTTTTCGTCGTTGTTTTACAATTTTGTGAATTCTGTGTTATTTTCTGTTAATTCTTGCATTTTATTTGTGCATTTTAATTCATATGAAAAATTAAAAAAAAATACATTTTGACAATTGCATTTAAGATTCAGTTTTATTCTTTTAGGATTAATTAATAGTTCAATTGTTTTTTTAAAAAAATATAAGGAAAATAACAAAATAGTCTATTTTGCATTTTAATGGTTAATTGTTGAATTTGTCATGGAATAGGTTTTTAAACAATTTTAGGAATTAGTTGGTTTAACTTTGAAAATATATTTGGTTTTAATTTGTCATTTTAATAAAATAAGAAAAATAAAAATACAAATAAAAACAAATAAAAGGAAATAAAAGAAAAACAATTTTAAAAAAAAAAAGAAAAAGGTCTTAAGTGGAAAATAAATTTGGGCCATTTTTTCAATTAATCTGCCTGGCCCAAGTCATTTACCATCGCCCAAACCGGCCCAACTGTTACCCAACCCAGTCCGGTTTAGAAACCACCCCAAACGACGTCGTTTGGTCGTGGTTGGATCCCAGCCGTCGAGGATCTTTGATCCAGCGGC
This sequence comes from Nicotiana glauca, assembly GCA_026770625.1. Classification (NCBI taxonomy): domain Eukaryota; kingdom Viridiplantae; phylum Streptophyta; class Magnoliopsida; order Solanales; family Solanaceae; genus Nicotiana; species Nicotiana glauca. Next base: position 15,354 of record MU765244.1, on the reverse strand, counting down.
TGGGAACTGACCAGAATTTAATATAAAAAGGTCGGAACACCCCCACTCCCATTTCATTGTCTCAAACATACCCTATCCAAACCCTGTGTATCGCCGCCACGAACCGCCGGCGGC
>MU765244.1:1577-13653 GCA_026770625.1 Nicotiana glauca | reverse complement strand
TAGGGTTAATTTTCATTTCTTTTGTTTAAGTTCTGATTCGATTTTGGTTTTTGTTGGTTAAAGGCTCAAATGCTAATTGGTCGTTAGTATAATTAGGCTTTCTCTTTGTTCTGTTCATGTGAAGTTTAATTTGGGACTTGACCTGATTCAGTAATTAGTTAATTTTATATTTAATAATGGTTTTTAGCTCAACAGTATAAAGTTTGAATTCCTTCTAATCTATTCAAATAAATTTTAGTTTGTATTTGTTTGTTTGATTTCAGTTTATGATTTTATTTGTTAGTGGTTAATTCAATGATAGTGTTATTTGGTATTGATTAGTTCAGAGTTTTAATTAGGTTTAAGGTTTGGATATAGCTAAGTAGTTTAGTTGAATTAACTTTAGTAATGTCTTAACTAAGGGTAAGGGGATGTTTTAGTTAACTGAAGTTAGTAATTTCAGGTGGCAGATAAGGGTAGTTTGGGCATAGAAAAGGGACATTTTATGAAAAATAGTAAATTGAAAATAAAAACAAGGGTAATATAGGTATTGTGTAGTTAAAATAATACCTTAGGACCTTCTAGAAGGGGGCTTTAGTATAAGTTTCAGACTTTTAAGAGCAGTAACTTGGATAACAAGTCAAAAATTGGAGGTTTAATAAGTAAAATCTGAAATTAAAAGGGAAGGAAAAGGAGTAAAAACTTCTAGAACTTTCTGCTCCTTTTTTGCCTATAAAAGGCATGTTTAGTGCCTTGGATTACAAGTTTACACACCCCTGCAAAATTCCAGAAGTTTCAACCATCAAAACTCCATCTAAATAGCTCTTTCTTTTCTAATTTTCAAATCTAAGTTTGAAAATTCAAATATTCAAAATCCAAAAACATCAAAAACAGAAAATCAAAAAAAAAGTTACTGTTTCATTAGAGACTTCAGGCCAATTTCTTCTTCAGTTGTTGATTTTCAAAATTTCAGTTCAATTTTAGGTTCTAAAATTTCAGAGGATTACTAGATTGATTTCAAATGATTTTGGGTCTTAACAAGTGAATTGTGGTGTTATTTGGTTTGCTGAAAGTTTTAAATGCGTGCTGGGTTTGTTTTGAGTCGATTGATTCTATTCTGGTAGATTTATTGCTTTTGCTTGTGTTTCAAATATTTCTGGGCTGTTGTTTAGCATTGTTGTCTTCTATTTTGTCTTCTGTCCACTCGAACCCAGGTACATGCCTTGAATTCACATCAATGTAGCCTTAAGTTGGGATAGAATGGAGTAGTGTTTCAGATTTGTGCTTACGTGACTACCTGTTAGCTATGACCATTTTAACAATGTGCCATTGTATATTTTAGTTCATTTGAATTGTATTGAATTAGGAGTTATTTAATTAGAAATTGATTTTAATTGTTTGGAATTATATTTAACTGTTTTGGACTATTTTAATTCATGGTTATTCAGCAGTAGCTTTAGAATGGTCAATACTCATTTTAGTTTAATGTTTTTTCTCAGTTAAAATCGAAATCGGCAGCCTGTTTGAATTTATAAATATGTGATGATCACTTTAAGTCTAGTTGCAAGTTAAATATGCCTTCTCAAGTCATTTTATATTGCAGTAGCAATATCAGCATGTTAGCTTTTAATGTTAGCTCTTAGTCTCATTGAAGTCATTGGTTCAACATAGGTATTGTTAGTTTTAGATTGGTAATTAACATCAATAATTTGTTTGAAGTGAATAGGCATCAATTCACCAACTAAACGAACTGATATCCCTCTTTGCTTGAATCAATTCTTTAGTTTCCTCTAAAGGCCTTCCTCGTTCAAATTGCCTGGCTTTTGACTCACCTTAACGGGTACTAAAGAGCTGGGCCAACGTTGTCCAGCTGAAGGTGGTCCTTTGTTTGAGTATAGTGACACTTAAACGGTATAGCTTGAGGTCTGGGCCAAGATAGGCAAATAAATCATCGGCCTGCCCGGCTCTCGAAGCTCGATCCCTGACCTCCTCTTCTTTGCTTGATTGACTTGTCCAAAATGGTCCAGTCACAGGCCCAGTAATGTACCTATAATTCTGTTTGTTTTAGACAAGTTGCTGAAGTTGTTTCGTGTGTTATTTATCGTATTGTTGGGCCTTTTCAAGCATGTTAATCAATCAAGCTTTTTTTAGAGATAAATAAGAATACAAAAATATAGCTCACTTTAGGACGTCCTTCAATAAAATGAGACGAGCCTCGCCAGATAAAAATGCAAAATTGCGAGGCCCTCAATAAATATTTTATACTAAAATACTTAGATTTCGGGATGGGATGTTTAGCAAATTTTACAACCTTCCCCAAAGATAATAACGCATTAGTCACTTTAGGCACGCATGTAATAATATAACATTCCTAAACTCGGGTGCGCATTTATGCAACCCAAATCCAAATCTCAACGGAGTCGAAATGTTTTGACAACCACGGGTGCATTGATGTGACGTGGTTCGAGACGCATTTTCACGATGTTGCAATTCTTTTAAAATAATGATAAAAGCGGTTTAAAGTTAATAAAAGCACATAAGATATAACATATATTAAAATCAGTTATTTAGCCATTTACAACAATTTAAGCGACTGTGCTAGAACCACGGGATCCGGGGATGCCTAACACCTTCCCTCGGGTCAACAGAATTCCTTACGTAGAATTTCTGGTTCGGAGACTCCAATTGGGAAGTCGAAAAATTTCCTCGGTTCGAGATTTAAGATAAACCGGTGACTTGGGACCCCAAAAGCCAAACCTTTCCCAAGTGGCGACTCTAAATAAATAATCCCCATCCGAATAATATCACTTTAAATGGAAAAATACTTTTATACATTATCCTTCGGGGTAGATATAAAAAGGAGGTATGACAAGGTCTACCATGGAACTGAATTTGAAAATGCTAAGTTTGCTGAATTTTTGCATGCTACATCATAAATAGTTGCATGACTAGATCTCTTGTTAAGAAGATTCCCTATGAGTCGCTTAAAGGGAGAAAACTAAATATATCCCATCTTAGGGCATTTATATGCAAGTGCTTTGTGCACAATAATAGCAAAGACTCCCTAGGTAAGTATGATCCCAGAAGTGATGAGGGAGTATTCTTGGGATATTCTTTACATAGTAAAGCTTATAAGATATACAGTAAAAGAACTATGTGTGAAAAAAAATGTATATGCTATTTAAAATTAACATTCTTTCTGAGAAGCAGGAACAAGATAATGAAGAGCTTGGGCTGATAAAAAATTCAAATGATAAAACCATGGTCCAGCCTAAAGAGGCATCACAGGAAGGAACATGTAGTGGAACAGGTCCTTCCACCCATGGCAACATGACAGAGGGAACTAACTAGAGAGGAATTCATCCTCAAACCTCGAGGGAACCTGTCCATGAACATATTACTCAGTAACAAAACTAGGAAGAAACATCTAAAGAAATTGACATTCCTATTGCATCATCCAAGAAATTGGATATAGATTGTTCATCTGTTGATCAGAAGTTGTATAGAGGCAAATCCAAAAGAGTCTCATTTGACTGCTGTCAAGAGGATACTGAGATATCTAAAAGGAACCACTGATATGTGCCTTTGATATCCTAAAGGTAGTAATTTTGATCTAGTAGGATATGATGATGCTGATTATGCAGGTTTCCTTATGGATAGGAAGAGCACCTCAGGTATGGCACAGTTCCTCGGTTCATGTCTTGTGTCATGAGCTACCAAAAGGGCAAAATTCAATGGCCTTATCTACTGTTGAAGCTGAGTATGTTGTTGCTGCGTCATGGTGTGCTCAATTATTGTGGATCAAACAATAATTATTGAAATTTGGAATTGATGTGGTTGTATACCTATTTTTTTTTTTTTTGTGATAACACTAGTAATATTAGTATGACAAAGAAACCAGTTCATCATAATAGAACTAAGCACATAGATGTTAGGCACCATTTTTGAGGGACAACTATGAGAAAAGCTTGATCACTGTGGAGTTTTGTGCTACTAACAACCAAATTGCTGATATCTTCACAATAGCCTAAAGTAGAGATCACTTTGAGAGGAACATGTTGGAATTAGGGATGATTAAGATCTCTAAAAGGACAAGTTCAAGGTTAAACGAAAAAATGAAAAAAATTCAAAACCAAATTTTGGTTAGAAAGTCTGAAAATTGTATAATTAGATTAAATCTTGCTCAGTCTCATACTTTCCATAGTATACTCTTGTGCCATGTGTTAAAATGACTCATTAATCTCTAATGATATTTTCTCTATTTTGGAAAATTTAGACTCACACAAGAGAATTATTAGTGAAGAACCTGGTTCATCAAGGTAATACGTGATGTTTTCTACACTCTACATAATTTGAAATAACTATATTTGGATCATGAGCTGAGAGTCCTACCTAATACCAAACTCCTTTTGGACTTATCCGTTACAAGTGAACTAGTCCCATTCAAAAGAGTCCCAACCAAATGGAAGTATCTAGATTATAGGGATACACTCCAACGTCTCTTCAAAATTGAATTTCAGTTTACTTAAGCTTTAAAGAGTTTGAAAAGCTGTAGCTACCCCATCAATTATTCACCTGTATATTGATCAGCTTTAGTGTATTTCTTACCTCATCTCTCTCAAGCCATCAAAAAATCTCATTCTTCTTTCATCCTCCTAATACAAAGAATTCTAGAAATCTGAAGATTTAAGTCTGCTACAAAGGGGGAAGAAAACAGGTATTCCGAAACTGAACAAGCATTTTCTGATTCTAAAGTTTCTCTTGAGAAAATTTCTAAAGTTGCTACAAATTTGGAGAATAGATTTGTAGGATGTATATCAGGTGTTGCGACTACATAATCGGGAGAAGTTGGTGGTAAAAATGAAAGAAAAAAAGAGAGCAAAGGCGCTAGGAGTACTGTGAGGGGAAAGGGTACAAGAGTGGTTGATTCTTCACCTACTCCTATTGGTCTAACAAAAGAAATTGGTGTAATGGTTTTTTGGGGAGAGGAATTTACCGAAATAGAGAGAGTGTGAGCAAAACAGGGGGAAGTGGGTCTGGCGAAGCTGCTGAGGGGTTGGTTCAACTTGGAAAAAATATAGATGAACCTGTTCCATCTGAACAGGAAACCCTCGCGGACCTACTGACAGAGTTATCAATGGTACCAAAACTCATGCCATTCTCTATAGTTTCATTCTCACAACTATGCTTGCACATTTCAAGGTACTTATGAAGAAGTAGGGTTAATACTCTGCTTGCTTGCGATTATGAAGTCAATGTCATTCCTAATGAACCCGGTTCATTTAAAAAGACACCTATCAATAGCAAATCCAGAGTCTTGGTGCAGGAGAAAGCAAAGGATATTGAGATAGCAAGGCTGAAGACACGATTGGTTGAGGTAGATTCTGAGAGAGATGTTCTCAGAACTAAACTTGCAAGGGAAAAGGAGAAGAATGATGGAATTCTTCAAGACATAATGAAACTTCTCCAAGCAAATAACCCATCCCCTACCTCTTCCAAGCCTTAAATCCTAGCCTAGTGTAGATCTACCAGTGACCCAATTTAGGACGTTTTGTTTCTTTTTCTCATGTTTTCAGTATTTTTATTTCTTCTTATGCTTTGTGGTAGAATCTTATCAATCATCAATGAAGTTCACTGTTTTTGCTCTAAATGTTTGTTTATATTTCTTTGATGGTTGAAATTCTTAGTTTGATCTATGATGATTAATCCATGTTTGCATTTGAAGTAGCCCCAGTGGCCATGAGTAAGATTTAAAATCTGGTTATCTTACATTTTTATGCAACTTTTTGATGATGCCAAAAGGGGGAAAATGTTGTTGTGATGACCCAAAGGATCATCACCTATTTCCTCATTCATTTCATGCTTCCGAGGCCTTGAAAACCTCACTTTTATTTGCCTCAATTTGCATGCACAGTCCGGGCATGTAGCCGAAAGGCTTAAATATGAATTCTGTGTAAAATATGATGAATTTTGATATTTATATGGTTAAAGTTGACTTCGGTCAACATTTTTGGTAAAAAGGACCCGGACCCATGATTTGACGATCCCGGAGGGTCCGTAGAAAAATATGGGACTTGGGCGTATGCCCGGAATCAAATTCCGAGGTCCCAGACCCGAGGAATGAATTTTTCCATGAAATTGTTTTCTGAAAATGTTTAAGGAAAATAAAAATCAAGTTTGATCAAAAGGTGTGGTATCGGGCTCGTATTTTGGTTCCGACGCCCACTACAAGTCTTAAATATGTGTTAAGCACAATCTGTAAAGTTTTGTTGAAAATGGACGTCGTATGACGTGTTTCGGACTATAAGTTCCAAATTTGAAAGTTTATGAAACTTAGAAGAAAATAATGTGTTTTGAGGATTGATTCTATGTATATGATGTTATTTTGGTAATTTGATCACGCGAGTAAGTCTGTACGTATTTTTGAGGTTGTGTGCATGTTTGGTTTGGAGCCCCGAGGGCTCGGGTGAGTTTTGGATAGGTGTCGAGTTCTTTTTCTCTAACTTTGGGCTGCAGATTTTGCAACAGGTGCTTCAGACCTACAAGCTTCGCATTTGTGAAGCCTGGCTCGCAAATGCGAGCATCGCAAATTCGAAGTCTGCTTCGCAAATGCGAAGTTAGCCAGGTCTGCCTGGGATCGCAAAAGCGAAAAAATTTCCGCAAATGCGAACAAGATTTCGCAAATGCGAAGACTGGGCATCTGGGCAGGGTTCGCAAATGCGAACTCTTTTCTCGCATTTCCCAAGTCTAGTGGGTTCGCAATTGCGAACCCAGGTTCGCAATTCCCATATCTGCAACCTGCAATTTTCATACTTAGATGATTTTTAAGCCTCATTTTTCATATCTCTCAAACCCAAATACCCATTGGNTGAAAATGAGGATTTTGGGTAGAACCTAGGTTTTCTTAAAATTGGGGATTTGGACCTCAATTTGAGGTCCGATTTCAAAAAAATAATAGATATGAACTCGTGGGAAATGGGTAACCGGGTTTTGGTTTGAACCTCGGGTTTTGACCACGTGGGTCCGGGGGCATTTAGGGAATATTTGAGTAAAACTTTGTGAAATTCATTTTCATGCACTCAAGTTGATTCAATTAGCATTTGTTGATACATTAAGTAATTTGTGACTAGATTCGAGCGGTTTTGTTGTGAATTCGAGGGGTAAATCTATACTAGAGGCTTGAGTGGACTTTTGGAGCATTTGAGGTAAGTGTTTGATCTAATTTTGGCTTGAGGGAATAGGATTAGAGTGTTATTAATTGTTAATTGCTAAATGATTGAGTATGGTGTGTAGGCATGGTGGCGAGTATCTATACACCGGTGTCTAGCATGACCGTGGGTCTTTGTTTGTGCTTATTTTGGTATATTTTGGGACCATTCCAGGCTAAATTAATGATTTCTACCTAATCTGAATAGTATGAGGATTAAATTGTGACTTGTGAATTCTTTGGAGCATTGGCTCGGACGATAAAAACACTATTGAATAAGAAATGAAAGAAATGGAAATAGATGTGATTAATCCCTTGACGGGGTGTGAAAGCTATTGTTATTGCTCCCCTGCCGGGATTTTAGTTGTTTAATTGTGTTTTCCCTTACTGGGACATATTCTTATTATTGTTCATTTGCTTGCCCACTTGGTTGTGATTGTTGTTTGGTTGAGGAAGAGTAATAAATCACGAAGAGTCATTCCGTGCCATATTTTTATTATATTTGCACGAAGGGTCATTCCATGCCATTGTTGATTATATTTGCACGAAGGGTCATTCCGTGCCATTGTTGATTATATTATGCACGAAGGGACATTCCGTGCCATTGATGATTATATTATGCACAAAGGGACATTCCGTGTCATTGTTGATTATATTATGCACGAAGGGACATTCCGTGCTCCGATTTGATTATATTTGCACGAAGGATCATTCTGTGCCATTAAATGAGAGTTATGGGAGGAAAGCACGAAGGGTGATGCTGTGCATTTTATTTGATTGCTTTGGGTGAGGATGAGAGTAAAAGCACGAAGGTTGATGTCGTGTAACTGTTCGGGTTTCTTGTTTCTGTTAATTATTGTTGTGCCATATTTCTTATTTAAGTTGATGACTTTTATATCCGGATTGCACTACCCCATAGCATGTTTCCCTCCCTTTTAACTGTTTAGCTTTGGTATTCTTTCCTTTTATTGCACATATATTTATTGAACTGCCCATGTTGATTTGATAGTCCTATCTAGCCTCGTCACTACTTCGCCGGGGTTAGGCCAGGCACTTACCAAGACATGGGGTCAGTTGTGCTGATGCTACACTTCTATGCTTTTTGCACAGATCACGGTACCGGAGCAGCTTTTGGACCACAGCAGTAGCACATCGAGTGGGAGCTGACTTCAGTTCAGGGACTATGAGGTAGCCTAGCTGGCGTTCGCAGGTCGGAGTCCTTTTCTATATCTTCTGTTTGTTTTCATTGTACCGAGACAGACACTGTGTATTTTTTTTTCTATTCAGACTTGTTTGTAGCACTCATTAGTAGTTTGTGAGATAGCGACTCCAGTCTTGGGTAGTAAGATGTTAAGTTTTCGCATTCTGGGTTTTCAGTTATTTATGGTATAAAAGACTTCCACTTTTATCTAAAGGTTTATTATTGTTATTACTGTTGTGTTGTTATCCGAAAAGGTTTTAAATGCTTGGCTTGCCTAGCTCCGACAGTAGGCGCCATCAAGACTCCCGATGGTGGTAAATCCGGGCGGTGACAAGTTGGTATCAAAGCTCTAGGTTACATAGGTCTCGCTACTCACGGGCAAACTTGGTAGAGTCTGAGGGATCGGTACGGAGACATCTGTATTTATCCCCAGAGGCTACGGAGTTAGGAAAAGTTTCACTTTTGTTCTTTCTTGTCGTGCGATTATGTTTCTCAAATACTAATTTTTTTTCTACTCTATTCTTTCGCAGATGGTGAGAACACGTGCTTCCTCTTCTACCGCGCAGCATCCCGATCCCCCAGCAGCACCTCCTGCGAGGGGCAGAGGCCGAGGCCGTGCCAGAGGCTTAGGCACGGGCAGAGCTCAGCCCCAGGCAGCAGTCCCAGAGGTGGAGCCTCATATTGATTATGATGAGGAGGTTCCAGCCCCAACAGCTCCAGTTGGCCCAGCTAAGGTCCCAGGATGGGTCATGGTCACCCCAGATCTTCAGGACGCTCTAGTTAGATTGGCAGGCTTTATGGAGAGTGTCATTAGAGCGGCTATGCTGCCAGTAGCACCAGCCACTTCTCAGGCTGGAGAAGGGGTTCAGACTCCTGCTACATGTACTCCGGAGCAAGTAGCTCCCCAGGCTCATGTCCTAGTGGTTCAGCTAGTTGTGGCAGCTCAGCCAGGTATTGCAGCCCAGGCATGCGATGGAGCGGTTATGTCTTCGGATGCTTTGTGGATACTTGATCGGTTCTCCAAGCTCTTCACCACCACATTCAATGGTGCTTCATCAGAGGATCCCCAGGATTTCTTATTCAGCTGTTATGAGATCCTTAAGACCATGGGTATAGTGGAGACCAATGGGGTCTATTTTGCCACCTTCCGGCTTGCAGGATCTGCCACGACTTGGTAGAGGGATTATTGCCTATCTAGACCAGCAGGGTCTCCAGCACTGACATGGGATCAGTTTGTGGAGTTGTTTTTGGAGAAGTTTCTCCCAGGCACTCAGCGGGAGGCACTTCGCAGGTAGTTTGAGCGCCTCCAGCAGGGCTGCATGACAGTTACCCAGTATGAGACTCGATTTATTGACTTAGCACACCATGTTATTGTGTTACTCCCCACAGAGCGAGAGAGGGTTCGGAGATTTATCGATGGATTTATTCAGTAGATCCATATCCAGATGGTCACGGGAGTTGGTAGTGATATTTCCTTTCAGAAGGCGGCCAATGCGACCCATAGAGTCGAGATGGCCCTCGCACGAGGAGGAGGTCATATGTCGGAAAAGAGGCCTCGTCATTCTGGTAGGTTCAATGGCACCTCGTTTAGAGGTAGGGATTCTTATGGTAGAGGTCATTCACCGAGGCCCTATCAATTAGCGCTCCACGTTTGTCATAGTACTCTAGGCGGTGGTGGTTCTCAGTAGAATTATTCAGATCAGCAGCCTATCAGTGCACCCCAACTACAAAGCATCAGGGGAGGACATTCAGGTTGACAGGTCCAACAGTCGTAGCAGTAGAGGTCTTGTTATGGTTGTGGTGACCCCGGTCACATTGTCAGGTTTTACCCTCGTGCATCGGGCAGCTCTCAACAGCAGGGTCCTCACCCTATGATTCAGGCATCAGGTGATCCACAGCTCGCCCAGCCAGCTAGAGGCGGGGGTAGGGATCATAGAGGTGGAGGTAGAGACCGTAGAGGTGGAGCTCGGACCGGTAGAGGAAGAGGTCAGCTAGTAGCCGACCGTCCTAGAGACATGGTTCAGGGAGGTGGGGCCCAGCCCCAGTGTTATGCTTTGCTAGCCAGGCCAGAGGCTGAGTCTTTAAATATTGTTATTACAGGTACTATTCTGGCCTGTGATAGGGATGTTTCAGTGCTATTTGACCCTAGGTCTACGTATTCATATGTGTCGTCTTATTTTGCACCTTATTTGGCTATGCCTAGTAATGCTTTGGGTATCCCTGTATATGTATCTACACCAGTGGGTGATTCTATAGTGGTCGACCGAGTTTATCGTTCCTGTGTAGTAGTATTTGAGGGTCTTAAGACCCGTATTGATTTATTGCTCTTAGACATGGTGGATTTTGATGTTATATTGGGTATGGATTGGTTGTCCCCGTATCATGCTATCTTGGATTGTCACGCCAAGATCGTGACCTTGGCTTTGCCAGATTTGCCCCGATTGGAGTGGAGAGGGACCCCAGGACATGCCACCCGCAGTGTTATTTCCTATGTTAAGGCTCAAGCATGGTCGACAAAGGCTGTTTATCTTACTTGGAATATGTTCGTGATTCCAGCACAGAGGTTCCTTCTATTGACTATGTTCCTATTGTTCGGGAGTTCCCGGAGGATTTCCCTTCAGACCTACCGGGTATGCCGCCCGACAGGGATATTGATTTCTTTATTGATCTAGCCCTAGGCACGCAGCCCATTTCTATTTCGCCGTACCGCATGGCCCCGCCAGAGTTGAAGGAGTTAAAGGACCATTTGCAAGATTTGCTAGAGAAGGGTTTTATCAGGCCTAGCGTTTCTCCTTGTGTTGCGCCAGTGTTATTTGTGAAGAAAAAGAATGGATCGATGAGGATGTGCATTCATTACCGTCAATTGAACAAAGTAACAATTAAGAACAAGTACCCACTACCGAGGATTGATGATTTGTTTGACCAGCTTCAAGGTGCAAAGGTGTTTTCAAAGATAGATTTGTGATCTGGCTACTATCAGCTGAGGATTAGGGCGTCTGATGTCCCTAAGATAGTATTTTGCACTCGGTATAGGCATTATGAGTTTTTCGTCATGTCATTTGGGTTGACCAATGCCCCAGCAGCATTTATGGAGTTGATAAACCGGGTGTTCAGGCCTTATCTAGACTTGTTCGTGATAGTCTTTATTGATGATTTTCTGGTGTACTCCCGCAGCCAGGAGGAGCATGAGAAGCACCTCAGAGTGGTTCTTCAGAATCTGAAGGATAGTCAGTTGTAGGCTAAGTTCTCGAAGTGCGAGTTTTGGTTGAGTTCAGTTGCATTTTTGGGTCATGTTGTATCAGCAGAGGGTATTCAGGTAGACCAGAAGAAGATTAAGGCAGTCAAGAATTGGCCTCGACCGGCTTCAGCGACTGAGATTCGGAGTTTCTTGGGGTTAGCAGGTTATTATCGCCGTTTCGTAGAAGGGTTTTCATCCCCGAGGACCAGATTGACCCAGAAGGGTGCCTGTGAGCACGGGATTTTTGCCTCACGAGAACTACTCCCAAAGAAATCAAAACAAAAACTGTCTGTTTTATTGGGTGCATTTTTGTGAATTTTTCATAGTATTTTTATGTCATTATTTGCCTGTGTCCATGCGTATTTAGGTGTTTAAATAAATAAAAAATACAAAAATATGTCGCGTTTACATTTAGGATTAGTTAAGCAAGCAGTTTGTTTTACAAAAAATG
>MU765240.1:509359-544932 GCA_026770625.1 Nicotiana glauca | reverse complement strand
AGCTTAATACTTGGGTTTTATTTGCAACGTCCGCAGAATCCTATTTAGAGGATATACATTGGGCGTGATCAAACAGCTATAATTTCTTCCAAAGAAATTACATTTGAAATAAATATCGAACTCGAATTTAGTAAGAAATTTATGATATATAGAAAGAAATATATTTGAATGGAATGTTGATAATGAAATCTCAAAATCTCTCAAAGAGTCCTTTAGAGTTGATTGCATTTTATACATAGTGTAGACAAGGTTATTTTTCACTTTAAAATAGATTTGAACAATTCGAATTATATATAAATAGTTTTGGTTTTCTATTTAGCGGTAAAAAATGAGATCATTAGATGATGAAAATTTTAAAAAAAAAATCGCCTATATCTTAAATCTTCCTTAAAGCATAATAACCAATCTGATATTGATGGTTTAGATTTATTTTTGAATTAAAAGTGTTAAGGAAAATAGTACAATTGAAAGGTAACAATTTAATTGATATGCTCAATCAAACAAAAAGATTTGATTCTTTTCCAGATGCATATATTGCTTATAGAATAATGTTAATAACTCTTGTTATCGTTGCTTCAACGGAAATAAGTTTTTTAAAATTAAAATTGATAAAATGAATAAACAATGCTTTAAAAAAGGTTAAATGGATTAACTATATTGTCAATTGAGAAAGACTTATAAGGAAAAATAGATTATAAGAATATTATTACAAGAATTTTGCATCTAAAAAAATTAAGGTCCCTCAAAAAGTTTAAATTTTGGGCACAAAATTTATCGGGCTGCCCTGAATTTAATGTAGATAGTAGTATTCGCTTGCAGCCTTGCACTAAGAAGGAAAAAAGGGGAAAAAATATGAATTTTTAGTACTTTTTGGAGTTTATTATTTTTTGTTATCTACTTTGCAAGTGTTTAATGACAAATCAGTAGTATTTGTCTATTCGATAAGTAAAAATAATTTGAAAGCTTCAAAACGGCCAACAAAAACGGAAGAATCTTGAATTCACTGCGTTTTCGGAAGAGAAAATTTTACAATTTAGAATCATACATTTAAGGTTAAGTTTTGTGAAAATTGGCAAGTAATACTTCCTTATTCAATACAGTCTGTGTACAATGTTCAGAACACTGTACAATTTTTTTGTTTTTTTTTTTTGGTTTGGTACAAAAAAACTACCTAACAGCTAGCTTTCAATTAATTTAAACTTCTGTACTTAATCATTTTTATTGATCCCAAGAACTTATAAGCAAATACTTCCCCGTTCACTTTCACTTGCAGATATACTAAAATAAATTTTTATTTTTACTTATTATTTTATGGATATCAAGATAAGCCAATTTTTTTTTTTTACACATATAGTATTTATTATTCATTTTCTCAAATTCAATAAAATATGTATCAATTAATATATATATATATTATCGTAAATTATGTATTTTACTTATTATTTCTTAAAAGACATCAAAAATTAAAACATGTAAAGTAAAAGTGAACGGTCGGAGTACTTGGTTGCACCGTGCTACTGAACTTAAGAAACCTAACAAAATTATAGCAAGCGCGCATATGCAACTAGATTGCGGCATTAATTGGAGAGCAATTGACAACATTCTTAATACGTACTGAGGCAGTAGGTTTAACACAATAACATGAACAAGCTGGCACTTTCTTCATAAACCCAAGTTCGAATGATTTTCTCAACGTGCATTAGGATTATTCGGACTCTAAGGCGAGTACCGTGACAACTTTATCATATAAATTGGTTTGATTTTGATGCATAAAAAACATTTCTATAGCTGTGTTCTTATTTTATGTTTTCCCTCAAAATTCATAAAATGGGTGGAGTCACTTCAGATTTGAATAAGCTGCGAACAGCCCAATGGCGGGTGAGGAGATAACGGTGATAAAGGCGGGAGGTTAAGCATTCCGTTAGTATTCTGTTCCCAAAGGAAGTTCCAACTTGACGGAGTTAACGGCCATGACTCCTCTTCCTTACACCTCTCCACTTTCTTCACTCCCTTCTCTTCTCCACATTCATCCGATTCTCTCCGCCGCTTCACGCCGCCGTCCACGGCGGAGCTTGAATACGACAGGTTCTTCCCCACCTCCAACGGAAAATTCAATATCGCCTTACTTCCACGCATCTTAAATGCGGCTCTATCGTAAGCCTTCGCCGCTTCAATTGCGGTGTTAAATGTCCCAAGCCAAACCCTAGCACCACGGCGTGTAGGATCTCGGATCTCCGACGCGTACTTTCCCCACGGCCGCTGTCGCACTCCTCTGTAATGCCTCTTCTCTTCAGTTTTCCCCTTCTGTTGCATAGTCACCGAAACGATTGAATTCGACTGAGTCGTCGAATTACCGAAACCGATCCACTCAAATTTCTTCACTGGCGGTAAATCGATTTTCAATGAAGGTTTCCGATCACTAACGTTACTCAACTTAGGTGATGTAAGGTCAATGATTACTTGAGATTTCTCGTATTCGGAGCTTGAAATCGTTGGCTCCAATTTGCGTTTGATGAAATTGGTTGAATTATGCACTGAATTTGCCGATCCCGAGCTCGAATTTGAAACTTCATTTCCAAATTGAAAGAAATCAGCTTCAGAATCGAATGAACCGGAGAGAAAACCAAAGGGAAAAGAGTCTGAACTAGCAGATTCGGATTGAGAGCTAGAAGTCTCCGTCATAATATCACTACACGGCCTATTACTCGTTAATTCCGCCCCAAATTTCAAATTTTTTGGGGAGAAATCCCCGAGAAGATGGTTTCTAATTTTCTCCAATGCAAAATATTCATCAAAACATTCCATTACAGAAGTTGAATATATGAACTTGAGAGTTTCAAAACTGAGAAATTAAAAAGAATGAAATTGAGAGAAGCTGTATAAGGAGTACACTGAATTTTTCAATGGAGTGGAAAGGGAAGTGGAAATATATATATATGTACGGATTGAAGATAAGGCTTTCGTCTAAAGATGATTTTGTCGCTATTGATTTGGAAGTTTCATTTCTGGTGCTTAAGGTCTCTCCGAACGAAGCTTCGGTCAAATGTGATACGACTTTGTAATAATTTTCAGAGGACAAAGTCTTCTTTTGTTTCTGAAGCGTACGATCAGCTGGTTTTTTCGAGGACAAGGAAGATCAACGGTTCAGATTTGTCACGAGGTAAAATCTTGACCATCTTGTCTTTTCAGTTGTTAGTTTGTACTGTTGTTTGGTTTCTTTCCTAGGTATTTCCAATAATTGGATAAGAAAAGTAGAAAGTCATTATTAAGCAATAATTTGCTTTATTTTCTATAGACTATTATAAGTTATAATCATAGTTAAGTACAAAATACATATATGATGCTATTTAAAATTCTTTTAATCGTTATTAACCTACTTTTGTATCAACCGTAAAATGTCAAATGCATCTCAAGTGATTACGTACTAATGCTCATAATTGAGTTCTATTAAAGTATTTGAGTGAAAACTGTTAGCTATCTTAGACGGATTCTTATATATTGTAATCAAAGTAGTTGGAATCTCATCTTTTTAACGTAAAAGTTGCGATCAAAACTTGTAAACTAGCGGCAATTTTATCTAATTTGTCTAACACAAAATTTAGAATTCTGATAATGATCGTTAATATGTCTCAGAAATATGACAATAAATATGGATCGAATTAATTTTCTGTTATCAATATATATTGATAGTAAATCAGCTCATCATGAGTATAGATGATCTCATGATAATATGACATATTTTAATTGGAACCGGCTGGATGGAGATTATCAGGAGTTCCTTATTTGGATCATGATTGGTTAATCTTCCCTGCCTTTGAAAGCAAGGGCGGAGAGAGTATAAAGTTACGGGTTATCTTGATTCAGTAGTTTTGGTCTAAACCAAGTATTTGCCTTAAGTAATCCATTGAATATATAAAAATTATTAATTTAGAACCCCGTAATTTAAAAGATTTAGAATCTTGAACTCATAGGCTTTAAATACTTGCCTCGCCTCTATTTGAAAGGGTAATGAATATTAAAAGGCTTCTGGAATGGCACAAGTTGACATTTACAAGCAAGCAAATGTAGGAAGAATCTTGATTTTATAGATATGTTTACACGGAATAAACTTTTTAATGAAAAGGAATATAATTCTTGTGCTTTAAGACAGCAAGTCTAGAAGCTAGAAGTATGACAATAAACATTCACACTTGAACAAATCCAAGGGCTAGGTCAAAAGAACTTGAAAAAGTGTACGTAATTCTGCAGCGTTGGTTATTTTTGGATTTGACTTCACAAAGTCTATTATATAGTTCAGAAGATACTGGTTTTATGACCTTTAATGAAATTACGGACTCACTAGAAGGCATATAGAAAACAACTACCACAAAATCACATTTACTAATTAAAATATAAAATCGGTGCTTTGGAGGGTAGGGGTGGCAAACAGGCGGATCGGATCGGATATAGGACGGATCGAAAACGGGTAATACAAAAATGGATAAATTGTTGGACCAGACCCATAGTTAATTGAGTTAACTAGCGGATAATATGGATATCCATACTATCTATGGCTTCTTGAATATGATCAGTTTTGGGAGAATTTTTAGTCTCCCATGCTTGAGTAACCCCAATTTAAGACTTTACAAATATAAAAATTTAAACCCATTAGTTATCTATTTTCTAAGTGAAAAATATGATTGTTATCCATATTTGATCAGTTTTTAAAAAGTTCATTATTCAACTCATTTTTAAAAAGTGATAACTGTTTTCTTTTATTTATTTTGCCTGCAAGACATTCAAACGGTAAGTTCTTGCTTTGTCAGCTTTGGTTACATCTCTTCCCTCTCATTTAATATGGAACCACTATTAGTTATTGATAAGAAAGTGATTGGGAATAACAATTTCACCAAGATTGAATTACTTGATGCTATACACATGTAGGTACATAGAAAGTTAAGGTTTAGTAACCTAAGCTAGACATGAAAGAAGTCAAACAACCATACAATCAAAGCTCAAAGATATGAAGTTTACCGGTGGCGGATCTAGTATATTAGGTTCCTGGGTGCTCAAATTTTTTGATGTAAAGTTACTACACATATATAAGTACACAACTATTTTAATACGACAGTGAAAAAAGTTTACGAGAAAACTCATACAAAAAAAAAGGAGGAGGAAGAAAGTAACCTTATAGAAAAAAAAACCAGAATGAAAGTGTTGTTGAGAATTGTACTCCCGCCCTTAAACATTACTAAGCTTCAAGTACACCTTATTCACCAAAGCACCCACCAGCATTTTTGTTATTTGGGTGCTTTCTGATATTTTATATCCATTTCTTTAAGTTTTCTATGGAATTATACTTACCTCAAGAAGTTAGCACGTATTGCGAAAAGCTGTTTCAATTGGGAGTCGAACTCGTGTGGCTTAAAAAAATAAGTTCCCTAACTTCAACTCTAAACCAAAGCACCCATGAGCCTTTTTAGTTAGTGGGTGCTTACTAATCAATTATACTCCATTTTCCCTGTTTTCTTATATAACCGTACATAGTTTACACCGGCGTCAATGGGTGCTTCAGCATCCGGCACGTCCTACGTAGATCCGCCCTGAGTTTACCACAGTGCTACACAGTTTGTCCCTACCAATAACATATAGTATCAATCCTACATCATATGGAGGCATAGAATGGCAGTCTCCTTTTTAAAATTTCGAACATTACTACATTTAATTTAATAAATAGGTTTAGTGAAAATGCATGCTCTAAACCGAATGGTTATCGCCTCTGAAACTGAATTGGAGGCATAGAATGGAAGCCTCCTTTTTAAAATTTTGAACATTACTACATTTAATTTAATAAATAGGTTTAGAGAAAATGCATACTCTAAACCGAATGGTTATCGCCTCTGAAACTGAATAATTTAGGTTGTCTTTAAGTAGGGGCGTACAAACCGAATCGAAAAATCGCACCAAACCGATAAAAAAATCCAACTAGGTTTGATTTGATTTGGTTTAGTACTGAGTGAAAAAATCCGAACCAAAATGATATATTATAAATTATTCTAAGAATTTTTATAGATTTTTCTTTAAAAAATATCTAGAAATATTTGTGCTTCTTTTATGGGATGTAATATTTAGTTAAATATGAAGTGCTCCATTTTTATTAACGTAAAATAATGGGTTGTATGACAGTTTCTTATCAAGTATTACTGAAATGCGACAATCTCTTTGTTCTTTCATATTCATATCTCAAGATTTATTGAATTCTTATATCTTTTCAAAATTAAAGTGGTATTTCGATAATTTATAATTAAATAGGACATATCATTATTTAGGTATCATATTGATTTTGCCACGACCCTAAAACCGACCCGGTCGTGATGGCGCCTATCGTGAAACTAGGCCAGCCGATACAACTCCCGAATTAACCATTATTCAATAAAAGTCATCTTTATACCATTTATTAATCAACAAAATACCATTTATTAATCAACCATCTCATGATGTAGGTCTAAATGAATAGTGCAGAATAAATACACAAGCCCGACATCGGGGTGTCACAAGTCACGAGCATCTACTAAGGTCTGAACACAACTAAGAATCTAAAATGTACTAAATACAATCTAAGGAAGACAAAAGGGAGAAAAGCAGTGCTGCGAACGTCGGGCAGCTACCTTGCTAACTCCAATGACTCTGCCACTGAGCAATCAACACCCACTACCGGGTTCAGGAATACCTGAATCTGCACGCCAACTCAGTAAGTAATAAAAGTAAATGAAAGCTGAGCAGTAAGAAAACACGTAAGCCACATCATAACGCTACAGCAAATACAGTACATTTATAAAAAACAGTACACAAATCATTTACTTCGTAAATCAAGCTCGATTTTAATAAAAATTCCTTTTTAAAACAACTCTCAATAGTTTCAAATCAGTGATAAAACAATGAGAAAAAATGATAGAAAAATAAATAGCCCCTTGGGCAAAACATGTACCATAAACCACCCCTCGGGCATAATATCCATAGAACCAGCCCCTCGGGCTATCTCACAATCACTCGTAATCAGCCCGTCGGGCATAACATGAATCACGAACCGCCCCTCAGGCAATATGGATCAAGAACAACCCCTCGAGCTTCAATATAAAACCACAATAGCCCATCGGGCTACAACACATCACACATATTGGGTATCCGCGCTCATTGGGGATGTATAGACTTCGGGAGGGGCCCCTTACGACCCAAGCGCCATATCAAGCCATCTCGTGGCATAATCAAACAGGTTGTCGGCCTCATATCAATCACAAGCTACCTCGTGGTATAATAAATCTGGCCCTTGGCCTCTCATATATCACAATCGATACCACATGCTGCGGCGCGCAGCCCGATCCCATAGTATCCTCACAACACAGGCCCTCGGCCTCACTCAGTCAGATCTCACTCAAGCCCATCGGGCTGACAGTGATATAAATACTCGGCTCAAAATCATTTATGAAATCCAAAGTAGTGAATAAAATCGAGTTATGAAAACAGTAAGAACATACATTAAAGCAAAACAGTCTGGAAAACAGTAGTAAAAGCACCTAAGGGTCCAAACAATCGGCACAAGGCTCAGACACGGCATTTATCCCCAAGCACCATAATATTTTCCAAAGTGTAACAATATCGAATAGTTTTCAAGTAAAATACGCGACTTAGTAGTCGTATGAGATGGACCAAGTTACAATCCCTAACGGTGCTCGACCCCACGCTTGTCATCTAGCGTGTGAGTCATCTCAAAGTAACATAACGATGTGAAATCCAGGGTTTCATACCCTTGGAACAGTATTTACAATCATTACTTACCTCTATCTGTTCCAAACTCTAGCCCGCGATGCTTTTGCCTCTTGAATCGGCCTCAGAATACTCCAAATCTGACCAAAATCAGTATATTATCATCAATATACACTAAAGGAACAATACCCAAGCTAACATAATCAAATTAGCTCAAGAATCCCGAAATTGCTCAAACCTGACCCCCGTGCCTACGTCTCGAAATCCGACCAAAGTCTCAAAATCCGACTACCTATTCAATTACGAAACTATCCATACTAGTTTCACTAAATTTCGACTCCGAATCGGCTTTCAAATCCCAAATACTCATTTTATGAAGTTCCACAAATTTTGCCAAATTTTCATCCCAAATCTCTACTTAAATGATGAATCCAGCGTTATAATCATGTATTTTAGCCAAAATTGAGTTAGAATCACTTACCCCGATATTTTCTTGAAAATCCCTTAAAATTTTAGCAAAACCTGAGCTCTCTAGGTAAAAAATATGAAATAAAACCCCAAATCTCGTATTTATAGTGCACCTCTCGAATTCTCATCACCGCTGGCCGCACTTCTGGTGGCTGCACAGATAGGTCTTAGTATTTTGGCCATAAATTTCTCTACAGATGTCCAAATTATGATTTATTTACCTTTCTGCAAACTAGACACGAGGGACTACAACTTTCGTTTTTGAATCATCTCAAAATTCCTTTTAGATCAAAAGATATAGGCTTTCGAAATCGGACCAGCGACCAGCGGATTCTTCATGACCGCTGACCGCGGACCATTTTCCGCGACCGTAGTAAATCCACCGCCATCAACAGTAAAACCACCATCCCCAGCGGTAAAAATCCGCCCAGCTGAAATTTAAGCACCTGAACCAATGCTTGAGTTCCCGTAATGCCCGGACTCGCTCAAAACTCACCTGAAACACACCCAAGCCCTCCGGGACCTCAATCAAATGTACCAACACATCCCATAACATTATTAAAATTTAGTCGAGCCTTCGAATATTCAAAACAACAACAAAACACGAAATCCACATCGTGTCCAAGTCTATGGACTTAGAAACTTTCAAATTCCATAAACAACGCCGAAACCTATCAAATCAAGTCCGACTGACCCCAAATTTTGCTCATAAATGACATAATGGAGCTACTCCAATTTCCGAAAATAGATTTCGATCCGGATATCAAAAAGTCAACCCCTCGGTCAAACTTTCAAAATTCTACTTCTCATTTTTGCCATTTCAAGCCTAAATTTATCACGGACCTCTAAAATACATTCCGAACACGCTCCTAAGTCAAAAATTGCCCAACGGAGCTAATCCAATCATAAAAATTCAAGTTTGAGATCCAGTACTAAAAGTCAAAGACTTGGTCAAACCTCTCAAATTAAAGTTTCAAGGTGAGAATCTTTCTTTCATATTTATTCCGATTAACCTCAAAACCAAAACCGACGATTTACATGAGTCATAATACATCATACAGGACTTGTCATGCCCGAGAACTATCGAACGAAGTGCAAATGCTAAAAACGACCGGTCGGATCGTTACATCCTCCCCCACTTAAACATACGTTCGTCCTCGAGCGTGCCCATAGTTGTTCTAAAAGCCAACAAGTCACTTTATAACCTTACAATGTAGATACCCGGGGTGATCCCACGTCATCCTATCTCATATAGGTCTGATAACACAATGTAACTGAAATTTCGCAATCTAACCTAACCCATAGACCTTAGAACCACATTTCCACTTTTGAAATCATCTACAAGATCAGAACCTCACATTTATACTCTGTATAAGCCCGAACAAGTTGCAATAACCAATACCTGCAACCTCAGGTGCAATTACATGACATACCACATAACTCAAACACTTGTAGCGATAACTTCTAATCACAACAGTTGCTCAAAACATCCGAATTTCGATAATAAAATTTTATCAAATAAAACCTCATTCCAACCCTTCCATATACTGCCAATGATAAATGAAACACATAGGAAGTCGTAACCACTCCCCATCAACCATTCGTGAAGCCACTTCTCCTTTAGCAAGGACCATAGCAATTTCTGAG
Source organism: Nicotiana glauca (assembly GCA_026770625.1). NCBI lineage: Eukaryota > Viridiplantae > Streptophyta > Magnoliopsida > Solanales > Solanaceae > Nicotiana > Nicotiana glauca. Next base: position 535,074 of record MU765240.1, on the reverse strand, counting down.
TCGAACATCGATATTATCCCTCCAACACGTTGAAACCGAATCCGTTTGTATTCATTATAGACCCCAACAATCTCATATAATTCCCACATAACTACTCTGATGACATGACACACCAATACAATCTAAAGCCACAACTCGTACAATCCGCGCACCAATAAGCAACAATCTGAACGTACCCAAATCATGAAATTGACTCAAATGAGAGAGAGCTGTACTGTAAGCTCACCGGTACCACCATACCAAATGCTGAGAACTCGTCACACCTCATAGAAACTGAACACATGAACCTAGCCCAAAGGATTATACCTCCCCAAAACTTCACTGAAATACGCGACTCTATCTAAGCACTGGTCCACATGAACACTTCAAGTCACTATGCTCAAAATCAACAACCACACGCAATTTGATGTCTAGAACCAAAGAAAATCATCCTAACCACGGCGAAGCAATTGACATAATATTACACAACCTGAAAGGACACAACTGATATGCCATCCGCCGAGCAGTATCTAATACTCTTCCTGTTCAAATTCCACTGAGAGGCCCCAATAAAACCGTACCACATGTGCCCAAAACCAACAAATCCTAACGCCTCGCAACCCGAAAAGGTAACTCATAGATCTCCCCAGTTCATTAATAATCTAAAAAATAATCGAATCCACTCTGCCCTCAATAATACAACTCGGAGTCAACCAAGCCGACTCGATGTAGAACACACATCCATATTGGACTACCAATGAACCCCTTATCAAGGAGTTCCTAAAGCTGCTCTTTTAGCTCCGCCGATGCCATATGATACGGTGCCCAGTACCAAATCAATACCAAAATCAATAACCTTGTCCATACCCAATATCTCACCAACATCTAGCATGCTAAGTAATAAGGATCCACTCGGGTCTCTCAACCTCCAATAGTCACCACACAAGACCGATATATGCAGCCACAACCACGACCTAACCTGTTTATGAGAACTCCCAGCCTCCAATTCCTCACAGCACATGAATCACCATATATGATCCTAACTCCACCGTCCGAATATACAATACGCCTCTAGTACACAATTATCCCACGAGAGGTACTCCTATAGTTCTTTTGCACCACCAAGCAACTCGAATATCAGCAGTCGATCCAACAAGAGAGTGCCGCAATACCAGTGAGGTATCCTCAACTCAAACACATCGCCCTTTCTAAAATGTATACCCTTGTCAAGCCACACCAATTAGTGATCTCACTTATCTAGTCATCTGAAATTGTTCATGCTACCTAAGAATCTGTGACCTTCCTTTCAAAACTGAACCGTGGCCTTACACATGCCAATCTCAATCCTACATCACATACCGTATATACCATACCACTCTAGGATAAATATGAGGACTTCATATCCCTTCCGAGCCACAAGCAGCTACATATTCAACTAGCAAAGAACTTCCCATTGATCCCATCTAGAAGAAAATCACTACACATCTCATGCTCCTCACGCTCGTAGCAAATATACATCTCTAACCATGGTAGAAACCATCAATAACTCTTCGCATTCCATTTGCACAAAACTAAATCATCAAAACTGAATCCTTCTAACTCAACCAAGCTATGCAGGCCACTAAAACCCAAGAGCATTGCCGCAAAACACCTGCAGAAACTCATTACCTCGTAAGCATCCAAAGAACTAATCATATCCTTACCATGCCGATCCAACCTACTACCAAGTTATCCCATCTATCCGAGTTGCTTCTGATTTACCTTCAACTTGATACTTCTTCTTGCTATAACACCATAATTCCTCAGCCCAGACTCACCACACGAGACCCAAGCATAAAAACACACCGTCTAAGGCTCATAAGCCGTTGGATACTCTCTTAAATATTCCCAAACGCACCACATTCAAAATACCTACCCTTCAGTGACTTCTTGAAAATCCAAAGCCATTACTTTTACCTTCTCGATACTGATATGTATAGAATCCCATGATGATATAGAAATACCACTAGTCTTGACACCCTCCAATGCAAACCTCAGTTTCTAGCGAAATACACAACTTGAAAATCTCCAATTTTTACATGTAAAATCTTGAACCCATTAGAACCATTCTCGAGAGAACCCACTCTACTCAAACTGCAATTAGACTAATTAAATGAACTGAATAACCTGTGCCTCACTAGCACTCCGACACCGCAGAGTGTAACTCACCTTAATGCAACCAAGTAACTTCCTATTCTATGCACCATACATCCTTTACTAATAACAACTCAAGTTATTCTATGATTCTCATACACCCATAAAGCATAACATAACTTTTATTGAAATTTCCTTTACTCGAGCCATCCCCGACCTCAACCTCCGTAAGACATAACTGATTTACAAATACGCCTCAAACTGGAACCATCATAGCACATAACCATGCAATCAACTAATCAATAGCAGACTCTCCCACTCGGTTCGATGCCATAGATCAAAACACAAAATAACTCATAATGAATATACTCTATTACTGCCATAATACCGTAGTGAGATTAAACTAAATTCTTTATAAGTTCATGCAACACAAACCATGTAGCACTTCAAATCTTCTGCAATTCTTGCATTCACCCTCGTAACAGTGGTAACAGTCAAGCCCACTCTATTAGCCCAGATTCAAATTGCAACACATATACTTCACTGGTAAAGGAGATCTTCCAGCAACAACATAAGGATCACACAAACTTCAGAACACTCCGCAGGAGATAACCCACCTGCTTCGCCTCAAACTAACATCTCTTCATACCCTTCCACCGTCAAAAACATTACACAGTCACTAAATCTTACTGAATCTGAACTTATCTCGCAACGTGAAATCTACTTAACTTTCTAGCTAGGCAACATGAAAAGATCCTTCATCACACCCACAACTCGGGGCTACACATAATATCACGATGGAAATCAAACACCAAATAGTTCTTGCTGCCCCAAAGTGAACCCTTCTTGTCTCATTCAAATCATTTGAATACATCTCACAGTCACATCAAACTCATCACATGGTCATCCAGTCATCACTTCCACTAATAAGGACACTGCCAAACATATAAATTCAAAAGAACATGCTTACACAATCAGAACCTCACTGCTCAAGCTACAGGAAAAACCTGGCCTCAAGTCCTCCAAACTGGCCCAACATCATTGCACAGAAAACACATCCCGCCCCTCGATAAGGGGATCACAAACCATCAATGCACAGCTAATACCGAGTGCTCATGTGTGCATATAAACGCATGGAAGGAACTCAAGAGTTGCATTTCAAGCTGAATCAAGGACGCACGATAAGAATTCAAGAATGTGAAGTTTTTCCTGAAGGTTCTGCAACCTCCCGAGGATAAGCACAGACGTCTCCGTACCGATCCGCGAGACTCTACTAAACCTTCTCATGACACGTGAGACCTATGTAACCTAAGCTCTAATACCAACTTGTCATGACCCTAAAACCAACTCGGTTGTGATTTTGCCTATCGTGAAACTAGGCCAACCGACACAACTCACGAATTAACCATTATTCAATAAAAGTCATCTTTATACTATTTATTAATCAACAAAATACCATTTATTAATCAACAATCTCATGATGTAGGTCCAAATGAATAGTGCAGAATAAATACACAAGCCCGACATAGGGGTGTCACAAGTCACTAGCATCTATTCAGGTCTGAACACAACTAAGAATCTAAATTGTACTAACTACAGTCAAAGAAAGACAAAAGGGAGAAAAGCAGTGCTGCGAACGTCGGGCAGCTACCTTGCTAACTCCAATAACTCTGCCACTGGGCAATCAACACTCACTACCGGGTTCAGAAATATCTAAATCTGCACACAAGGTACAAGGGAGTAATGTGAGTACGCCAACTCAGTAAGTAATAAAAGTAAGTGAAAGATGAGCAGTAAGAAAATACGTAAGCCACATAATAACGCTACCGCAAATACAGTACATTTAAAAAAATAGTAAAGAAATCATTTACTTCGTAAATCAAGCTCAGTTTCAGTAAAAATTCCTTTTTAAAACAACTCTCAATAGTTTAAATAAGTGATAAAACAATGAGTAAAAATGATAGAAACATAAACAGCCTCTCGGGCATAATATCCACAGAACTAGCCCCTCGGTCTATCTCACAATCACTCATAATCAGCCCCTCGAGCATAACATGAATCAAGAATTGCCCCTCAGGCAACACGAATGAAGAGCAGCCCTTCGGGCTTCAATATAAAACCACAACAGCCCCTCAGGCTATAACACATCACACACACTGGGTAACCGCGCTCACTGGGGGTGTACAGACTCTGGGAGGGGACACTTACGGCCCAGGCACAATATCAAGCTATCTGGTGGAATAATCAAACAGGCTCTCGGCCTCATATCAATCACAAGCCACCTAGTGGCATAATAAATCTGGCCCTTAGCCTCTCATATATCACAATCGGTACCATATGCTGTGGCGCACAGCCCGATCCCATAGTATCCTCACAGCACAGGCCCTCGGCCTCACTCAGTCAGATCTCACTCAAGCCCCTAGGCTAACAATAAAACAAGTACTTGGCTCAAAATCATTTGTGAAATCAAAAGGAGAGAATAAAATCGAGTTATGAAAACAGTAAGAACATAGCATGACTGAGTGTAAACATTAAGCCAAAACAGTCAAGAAAATAGTAGTAACAGCCCCTAGGGGTCAAAACAACGGCACAAGGCCCAGACACGACATTTAGCCCCAAACACAATAAGATTTTCCAAAGTATAAAAATATCGAATAGTTTTCAAGTAAAATACGTGACTTAGTAGTCTTATGGGATGGACAAAGTCACAATGCCCAACACTGCTCAACTCCACACTCGTTATCTAGCTTGTGCGTCACCTCAAAGTAGCACAACGATGTGACATCCACTATTTCGTACCCTCAAAATAGTATTTACAATCATTAGTTACCTCTATCCGGTCCAAACTCTAGCTCGCGATGCCTTTGCCTCTCGAATCGGCCTCCTGATGCTCCAAATCTAACCAAAATCAGTATATTATCATCAATATACGCTAAAGGAACAGAGCCCAAGCTAAAATAATTAAATTAGCTCAAGAACCCCAAAATTGCTCAACCCTGGCCCCCAGGCCCACGTCTCAAAATCCGACTAAAGTCTTAAAATCCGACAATCCATTCAATTACGAGACTATCCATACTAGTTTCACTCAATTCCAACTCTGAATTGACTTTCAAATCCCAAATATTCATTTTATGAAGTTCCACAATTTTTCCCAAATTTTCATCCTAAATCTCTACTCAAATGATGAATCTGATGTTATAATCATGTATTTTAGCCAAAATTGAGTTAGCATCACTTGCCCCGATGGTTTTCTTGAAAATCCCTCGAAAAATCACCAAAACCCGAGCTCTCTAAGTCAAAAATATGAAATAAAATCACAAATCTCGTATTTATAGTGCACCTCTCAGATTCCATCACCGCTGATCGTGAAAAATCACCGCCGATCGCGGTAAACCACCACTGACCGCACTTCTGGTGGCTGTAGAGATATTCCTTAGTATTTTGGCTATAACTTTGACTACAGATGTTCAAATTATGATTTCTTTATCTGTCTGGAAATTAGACACAAAGGAATAAAACTTTCAATTTTGAATCATCTCAAAATTCCTTGTAGATCAAAAGATATAGGCTTCCAAAGTCTGACCAGCGACTTGTGGATTCTTCATGACTGCGGACCGTAGACCATTTTCTGCGACCGCAGTAAAACCACCGCCCTCAACGATAAAACCAGCACCCCCAGCGGTAGAACATTGTGATGACCCGGCCCGTTGTCACGTGAGTTACCGCCCCATTTCCCCTATATTATGTTGTTCTATGCTTCAATATCAGTATTTGAATGAATCAGATAGAATTGAATTGGTTTTAGTTGGAATGAGGCACTTAGCCTCTTAGAAGGAAGCTTGTTTTAGAAAAGTCAACCGGAAGTTGACTATATAGTTAGAAGGCTCGGATGTGAATTCCGGTGATTTGGTTAGCTTCGGGGGATGATTTGTGACATAGGAGTGCGATCGAAATTGATTTTGGAGGCTCGGTGTAGAATTAGGCTTGAATTGGCGAAGTTTGAATTTTGGCGAATCCCGGTTGATGAGTGAGATTTTGATTCGAGGGTCAGAATGGAATTCTGAGAGTTGTTGTAGCTTCGTTGGGTGATTTTGGATATGTGTGCAAATTTTCAGGTCATTCGGACATCGTTTGGTCGGGTTTTTGATTGAATGTGCAATTCGGAAGTTTTTAAGAAACTTAGGATTTGATTTGGTGAAATTTGATGATTTTGATGTTAACTATAGTGATTTGATGATTCGATCAAGTTTTGATAGGGTATTAGATCATGTCCGTGCTTTTGGTTGAGGTCCCGGGGCCCTCGGGGTAAGATCGAGTGTTAAAAACGAGAGTTTTTGAAGTTGCTTCAAGTCTGTGATTTCTGTCATCTGGTATTTCCGCTTCTACGGAAATGGACCACAGAAGCAGGTAAGGGAGTGCAGGAGCGATATTGGTATGGGTTGTGAAGTTTCCGCAGAAGCAGAACTTGGTCCGCATTAGCGTGTTCGCAGGAGCGGACTTTTGGCCGCAGAAGCGGACTTGGGGATCTGCATAAGCGAGTTTCTTGTCGCATAAGTGGTCGTGGGGAAATTTAAGTCAAAACTGCGGAAGCGGATATTTGGACGCGGAAGCGATACTGTAGAAGCGGTTTTGAGAACCGCAGAAGCGAAAAAATCGCTGTGGCAGAAGGGTTTATATCATTAATTCATCCGCGAGCTTATGTCATTTTTTCCTCCATTGTGGAGCAATTTTGAGAGCTTGGAGGCGATTTTGAAGAGGGATTCAAGGGTTAATGATTGGAGGTAAGTTCCTTGGCCTAATTATTCAAGTTTATGGTAGAATTAACATGTAAATTGGTGGAAATTCATTAAAAAGGGGTAAAGCTAGGGCTTGAGTTTTAATATTTCAAATTGGAATTTGATAGGTCATTTAAGCTCGGATTTGGGAGTTGTTGGTATGTATGGACTCGTGACGAGACGAGGAATCCATTAATGTAAGTTTTATAATTTTTTGAGAAGCAGGCTCGGGGCTCGGGTTTTGCTAGTTTCGAGATTCTTGATATTTTTCGATTGTTTTCGATTGGGTATTATTCCATTAGCATATTGTAATACATTCGCTCTGATTTTGGTTAGATTCGATGCGCGTGGAGGCCGAATTGAGGGGCAAATGCGTCGCGAGCTAGAGATTTCACCGGTTTGAGGTGAGTAATACTTGTAAATGATATCCTGAGGGTTTGAAACCCCGGATTTGCACATTATAGTGCTGTATTGTGCTGACTTGCATACCAGGTATGAGCGTGGGGTAGAGCACCATTGGGGATTGTGACTTGGTCCGTTCCGATTGTTGATTTTACTGCGTGATTGATTGAAACCTACTTGATGCTATCATGATTTGGGCTGATTGCCATGTTTTGGGCTTCCTGTCGATTATTTGGATCCCTTAGGGATTATTATCACTGTTTTCATGATGCTTAGCATGTTTTCATTGTATCAGTCCTGAGTTAAACACTGTCTCGAAATGATTAGTAACTTTCTAAAGTTTTAAACATTTAATCTATAATTCCTAATAATTGGAACTGAAAATGATAAACTTGACTGTGCCTGTGTGGCTTACGTGCATATATCTGGACTGAGTGTGGATCGGGCTGCGCATCGCAGTAGTGTTGCATGTGCATTTCTGGACTGATGATGGATCGGGCTGCACGCCGCAGCGGTGTGATATTGATATTGCGCTTGGGCTATAGGAGCCCTACGGAGTCTGAACCCCTACAATGAGCGCGGGTACCCAAATGGATCGGGCTGCGCGCCGCAGCGGTCATATGCATTGCATTGCATTCACGTATTGATTCCTGTTTGTACTACGTGGTATGACATTTAACACTCTCACATCATTGACATTCATGCTATTTCTTGCACTGTGTACCAGATACCCTGATGTTATTTGTAAATAGAGTGTTGTGCCCGAGGGACTGACTTGTGTGCGGACTTGCACTACCTGATATCGCATTCATATGCTTACTGTTGGAAAAAGAATATTTTCAAAAAGAGATTTTAAACCGAGCTAGATGTTTCTAAAGGATTTTCACGATTTTACTGTTTTCTTAAAAAGGTTGTACTGTCCTATATAGTATGATGGAGTGTTCTTACGTGATTTCTTACCGCTCAGTTATTATTTACTCTTATTACCACTGAGTTGGAAGTACTCACTTTACTCCCTGCACCACGTGTGCAGATTCAGGTGTCCCGGGAGCATAGTTGAGCTATTTGCTGCTTCAGAGCTTCTCAGGAGTTATCGAGGTAGCTGCCTGACGTTAGTAGGACCCGACTCCTCCCCTATCCCTTTATTATTTCCGCATTTTATAACATCGGTATTATCTTGTTATCTTAGAGGCTCTAGACTCATGACCCCAGGTCTTTGGGAGATGTTGGTTATGTCAGTGTTTCATATTGTCTCTATCTAAATTATTTGGTTAATAGACTTGTTAAACTGTTAAATTAAATGCTATAAAATGGTAATGGGATATGGATTGAGTTGTAAGCGTTATATGGTTGGGCTTGCCTAGCATTTGTGTTGGTCGCCATCACGACCGGGATAGGGGTCGTGACAAGTTGGCATCAGAGCCTAGGTTACTAGGCCTCATGAGTCATGAGACGGTTATCAAAGTCTCGCGGATCGGTACAGAGACGTCTGTATTTATCCTCGAGAGGCTCCAGAACCTTTAGGAAAATTTCACTTTCTTGGAATTCCTATCGTGCGTACTTGATTTATCTTGAGATATAACTCTTGAAATTCCTTCCGCACATCTGTATGCGCACGTGAGCCCTCAGTGTTGTATGTGCCTTGATGGCTTGTGATTCCCCGATAGAGGGGCGAGATGTGATCCCGTGATTCGATGTTGGGCCAGTTTGTAGGACTTGAGGCCGAATCTTGCCTATTTCTTAAGCACTGAGGTGCTGATCATGTGAGCAAGTGTTTTGAACTTAAATGTTCGGTATTGTCGCTATTAGCCAGAATGGCGGTGTGATATTCATGTGATGAGTATGTTGGTACTGCGAGATGTATCTGTATGACTTTGTAGTGACAAAGAAGTATGCGGGATAATAGATGAACTGTTAAGTGATTCGTTTCCTATTGTGATCTGTTGTGTAGGCCCGAGTTATGGGCACATGAAGAAATTTTCGTCTCTCCTAGTTGGGAAGTGAAGTACATTACGTGTTGCAATATGAGTTCAGACTCAAAAAGACTAAAAGGCTATGTTATATGTATGACGCTGGAAGGTGTGCTGAAATACTAATTTGAGGCGAAGCAGGTGGGGTTTCTCATACGGAGTGTTCTTAAGGAGTACGATTTTTTTTATGTATATTATTATAAGATCTCATGTGTAATTCAAAGGTATGTATTGTAGTTTGAAAATTTGGGTCGCTTCAGAGAGTGGACTCAGCTGATGTGGGGATGAATGCGAGGTTTGTAGAGGATTTCAGTATCCGAGGATCTGTGTTTTCATAAACTAGTAGATGATTTGAGTTAATCTTACTATAATATTGTGGCATCATTAGAGTAAAAGTATTATGGGTTATTAAATGTGTCCTGATAGATGGTTTCGAGCCAAGTTGGGGAGGTTGTTGTTGATTAGCTGATCACACGGTTATGTGCTATGTTGTATCTGTTTCGAGGTATGCTGGCGGATCAGTCCTGGTTGCAGACAATGAGCCTAGGATGGCACGGGTGAAGCAAAATTTTGATAAAGGTTATATGGTGCTTCGTAGATGTAAGGAAATAATAGGATATCTTGAGCTGTTGTTGATAAAGAATGCTCAGTGTGTAGAAAAGAAAGATATTTGTTGTATTGGAATGAGATCATATCCTACGGTGTCAGAGTTCTAATAAGGCACGAGTGGTTCTGTTCGTTAAGTCATGTAAATTTCAGTTGGAATAGGAGTGAATGACTCTCGAGAATGGTTTTATTGTGTTCGAGATTTTTGCATGTAATCATCAGGTGTCTAAGGTAGTGTATGTGGCTAGAGACTGTGTTTCCATTAGGAAGAGATCATGACTTGTGGTATCTTATGCTAATTATGGGATTCTATGTATCAGTATCTGGGAAGTAATGGTAACGAATTTCGATTCGCAGGAAGTTCTTCAAGAAAAGTATTCTGGAACGTGGTATTTTTGGGAAGCGTTGAGAGAGTAATCGGTAGCCTAGGGGTCTTAGACAGTGTGGTCTTATGTTCGAATCTCCTGTGGTGAGCCTGGATTGAGGCACTGTGATGCTACAACAAGGATGCATATCGAGTTGATGCTGAATAAAAAGAGAAATTTGATAGACGGAATAGCTTGATAATAGACCGAATCGGTATGGTAAGAGTATGATTAATTCCTTGTATGTGTTCGAAGTAATGGGCTTTTACAGGCATTTTGCAGCAATGCTCTTGGGTTTTGACGGCTTGCTCAGCTTGGTTTAGATAGAACGATTCAGTCCTGGTAGTTTAGCTTGTACAAATGGAGTTGGCAGGGATGTTTTTGTTGGGTTTTACCGTGGTTTGAAGATGAGTATATTTCCTATGGGTATGCGAAGCATGGAGTGTGTAATGAGTTTTCTTCTAAATGGGATCAATGAAAGTTCTTGACTAGTTGAGTGCGTCGATGTTTGTGGCGTGGAAGAGAGATAAAGGTTCTCATGTTATCCTAGTGTGGCATGGTATATGCGATATGTTTTGGAGGATTGGGATTTGTGTGTGTAAGGTTCGGTTTAGTTCGGAATGGGAAGTCATTAAATTCTTAAGCAGCACGGGCAGTTGTAAGTGATTTAAGAATCGATCTTCAGAGGATTAGGGTGAATGATCCTCATATGACTAGGAAAAGGGTGTTGCTAATCATAGTGATTTGACAAGGGTATATGTTTCAGAGAAGGGGCAATATGATTAAGTTGATGGCACTTCGGTAGTGTTGCGGCATTTTCTTGGTAGGTCGACTGTTGATATTTGAGTGTGTTTGATGGCACAGGAGAATTTTAGAATATCTTCGAAGAATGTCTGCGAGTTCTCATGTTCATGCTATGTAGTGGTTGTGGATAGTGTGTATTGGTACCGTTAGCGGCTATTGGGATTGGAGGCCCGAGTGGGTCCTTCTTTGTTGGTATGTTAGATTTTGTATATGATGTTGAGCTGTAGACTGGTGGTCGCAATGTGGGTTATTGTAGACTATTGTGCTATGGGCTATGTCGAAAAATGCCACCGGTTGCGTGGCGAGGTGCATCGAATTATGTAATAGCAGAGTGGTTGGTATTCCAAAGATCATCGGACGACTGGGAAGGGTTGCTTTCCTTAATTGGGCCTTTGTGACGGATGTCAGTATAGCGGTTTCTACCATTGATTCAGTTCCGGTATTGAGGGAATTTTTCAGGTGCGTTCCTTATGGCCGGGCATGTCGCCGGCCGAGATTGTGGATTTCGGTATTGATTTGGTGTTGGGCACCGTATCTTACGGCCCCGGTATGAGTTATAGTAGTTGAACAAGCAGCTTCAGGCTTCTTGGTAATGAGTTTGTTGGTAAGCTGATTGGATACGTATTCAGATTGAGATGGCTTGGTTGGCCCCGATATATATTGTTGAGGGATAGGTTGAATCTATCGTTATTGAGCTTGTTAATGATCTGGGGAGATCTATGAGTTGCCTTTTTTAGGTGCTGTGAGGCGTTATGATTTTCGGACTGTGGGCACATATAGTGCGGTGCTATCGAGATTCATAGTGGAAGTTGAGGGGGGAGGACCTCAGTTGTGTTTGAGTTTTGTAGCTTACAACGCTATATGTAGATATTGTTATGAACTCGGTATTTTGTTGTAATGAGCACATTTGGCTCGATATGCATCTCCCTATGTGAGATATTTGTGTGGATCGGGTGGCAGCCGCCACGGTTATGTTATCTGGATCGGGTTGCACGCCGCAACAGTGTGATGTCTAGAATAGTTTTTCATATGTTACTTTGTATGCCTTGCTTCCTGATTTCTAAAGAAAGTCTGTATTGGGTGTCGCTCGGCGAATGGCGCATCGGTTGTGTCCTTTCAGGATTGAAGGGTGTATATTACTTACTTCACCGTGGGTATGATGGATTGCTTGGTATCAAACATCAATCTGTGCGTGGCTGTCTATTTTGAGCATAGCAACTTGAGGTGCTTCATGTGTAACAGTGTTTGGATAAGATCGCGCATTGTAGCGAGGCTACGTGGATATTAGACCCTTCGGGGTAGGTTCAGGTATTCTATATCTATGATGTGGGACGGGGTCCCAGCCTTGTGTTGTGATGGTACTGAGGAGTCTGAGTTATAGCTCTTTCGTTTGAGTCATTTGTCATGATTCGAGTATGTTCAGACCGCCCATCATTGGTGCGTGGATTATGCAAGTTGTGGCTTAGGCCTGTGATGAGTTGTCATATCACCAGAGTGGTGCGTTAAATTCGAGGTGATCGTTGGAGTTATTAATGGACACGAACAGATTTGATTACAGCTTGTTGGAAGAATAATATCGAGGTTCGAGTTTATTCTGAATATTGACGTAAGGTTCTGATTTTGAGTGTGATTTCGGAAATCTGCTGTGGTATTAGTCAAAAAGGGAGTGGTTTCATGAGTGGTTGATCTGAGAAATGGTTACAGTTTGCTGTGTGTTTCATTATCATTGATAGGATATGAAGTGTTGGAATAGGGTTTTAGCTATTGAGAGGTTTCTATCGGTATATGGTTGTGTGGACAACTGCTGTGAATAGAAATTATCGTCTCAGGTGTTGGATTATGTGGTATGTCATGTGATTTCATTTGAGGTCGCGAGTATGGGTTATTACAGCTGGTTCGGGACTATTCAAAGTATAGGTGCGAGGTTTGATCATATTGATGGTTTCAGAAGTGAAAAAGTAGTTCTGTGAATTATGGGCTAGACTGGATTGGGTAATTTCAGCCATGTTGTGTTGTTGGACCTAAAAGAGATAAGGTGATGTGGGATCACCCCGGGTATATATGCATGGTAAGGTTGTTTAGTTCTTGGTTGGCTTCTAGGACAATTCTGGGTACGCTCGAGGACGAGCGTTTGTTTAAGTTGGGGAGGATGTGACGACCCGGCCCATTGTCACGAGAGTTACCCCGCCCCATTTCCCCCATATTATGTTGTTCTATGCTTCAATATCAGTATTTGAATGAATCGGATAGAATTGAATTGGTTTTAGTTGGAAATGAGGCACTTAGCCTCTTTGAAGGAAGCTTGTTTTGGAAAAGTCAATCGGAAATTGACTATATAGTTAGAAGGCTCAGATGTGAATTTTGGTGATTTGGTTAGCTTCGGGGGATAATTTGTGACTTAGGAGTGCGATCGAATTTGATTTTGGAGGCTCGGTGTAGAATTAGGCTTGAATTGGCGAAGTTTGAATTTTGGCGAATTCCGGTTGATGGATGAGATTTTGATATGAGGGTCGGAATGGAATTCCAAGAGTTACTGTAGCTTCGTTGGGTGATTTTGGATATGTGTGCAAATTTTCAGGTCATTCGGACATCGTTTGGTCGGGTTTTTGATCGAATGTGCAATTCGGAAGTTTTTAAGAAACTTAGGCTTTGATTTGGTGAAATTTGATGATATTGATGTTAACTATAGTGATTTGATGATTCGACCAAGTTTGGATAGGGTATTAGATCATGTCTGTGCTTTTGGTTGAGGTCCCGGGGGCCTCAGGGTAAGATCGAGTGTTAAAAATGAGAGTTTTTGAAGTTGCTTCAGGTCTATGATTTCCGTCATCTGGTATTTCCGCTTCTGAAGAAATGGACCGCAGAATCGGTTCCGCAGAAGCGGGTAAGGGATCTCAAGAGCGATGTTGGTATGGGTTGTGAAGTTTCCGCAGAAGCGGAACTTGGTCCGCATTAGCGTGTCCGCAGGAGCGGACTTTCGGCCGCAGAAGCAGACCTGGGGATCCGCAGAAGCGAGGTTCTTGTTGCGTAAGCGGTCGTGGGGAAATTTAAGCGAAAACCGCAGAAGCGGATATTTGGACGCGGAAACGATATCGCAGAAGTGGTTTTGAGAACCGCATAAGCGAAAAAAATCGCTGTGGCAGAAGGGTTTATATCATTAATTCATCCGCGAGCTTATGTCATTTTTCCCCCATTGTGGAGCGATTTTGAGAGCTTGGAGGCAATTTTGAAGAGGGATTCAAGGATAAATGATTGGAGGTAATTTTCTTGGCCTAATTATTCAAGTTTATGGTAGAATTAGCATGGAAATTGGTGAAAATTCATTAAAAAGGGGTAAAGCTAGGACTTGAGTTTTAATATTTCAAATTGGAATTTGATAGGTCATTTGCGTTCGGATTTGGGAGTTCTTGGTATGTATGGACTCGTGACGAGATGAGAAATCCGTTAATGTAAGTTTTATAATTTTTTGACAAGCGGGCCCGGGGCTCGGGTTTTGTTAGTTTCGAGATTCTTGATATTTTTCGATTGTTTTCGATTGGGTATTGTTCCCTTAGCATATTGTAATGCATTCGCTCTGATTTTGGTTAGATTCGACGTGCGTGGAGGCCAAATTGAGGGGCAAATGCGTCGCAAGCTAGAGATTTCACCGGTTCGAGGTGAGTAATACTTGCAAATGATATCCTGAGGGTTTGAAACCCCGAATTTGCACATCATAGTGTTGTATTGTGATGACTTGTACGCCAGGTATGAGCGTGGGGTAGAGCACCGTTGGGGATTGTGACTTGGTCCGTCCCGATTGTTGATTTTACTGCGTGATTGACTGAAACCTACTTGATGCTATCATGATTTGGGCTGATTGCCATGTTTTGGGCTTCGTGCCGATTATTTGGATCCCTTAGGGATTATTATCACTGTTTCCATGATGCTTAGCATATTTTCATGATATCAGTCCTGAGTTAAACACTGTCTCGAAATGATTAGTAACTTTCTAAAGTTTTAAATAGTTATTCTATAATTCCTAATAATTGGAACTAAAAATGATAAACTTGACTGTGCCTGTGTGGCTTAAGTGCATATATCTGGACTAAGTGTGGATCGGGCTTCGCACCGCAGTAGTGTTGCATGTGCATTTCTGGACTGATGATGGATCGGGCTGCACGCTGTAGCGGTGTGATATTGATATTGCGCTTGGGCTGTAGGAGCCCCTCCGGAGTCAGAACCCCCACAGTGAGCACGGGTACCCAAATGGATCAGGCTGCGCGCCGCAGCGGTCATATGCATTGCATTGCATTCACGCATTGATTCCTGTTTGTACTACGTGGTATTACTTTTAGCACTCTCACATCATTGATATTCATGCTATTTCTTGCACTGTGTACTAGATACCCTGGTATTATTTGTAAATAGAGTGCTGTGCCCGAGGGGCTGACTTGTGTGCGGACTTGCACTACCTGATATCGCATTCATATGCTTACTGTTGGAAAAAAAATATTTTCAAAAGAGATTTTAAACCGAGCTAGATGTTTCTAAAGGATTTTTACGGTTTTATTGTTTTCTTAAAAAGGATGTACTGTCCTATATAGCATGATGGAGTGTTCTTATGTGATTTCTTACCGCTCAGTTATTATTTACTCTTATTACCACTGAGTTGGAAGTACTTACTTTACTCCCTGCACCACGTGTGCAGATTCAGGTGTCTCGGGAACATAGTTGAGCTATTTGTTGCTTCAAAGCTTCTCAGGAGTTGTCGAGGTAGCTGCCTGATGCTCGCAGGACCTGACTCCTCCCCTATCCCTTTATTATTTCCGCATTTTCGAACATCAGTATTATCTTGTTATCTTAGAGGCTCTAGACTCATGACCCAGGTCTTTGGGAGATGTTGGTTATGTTAGTATTTCATACTGTCTCTATCTAAATTATTTGGTTAATAGACTTGTTAAACTGTTAAATTAAATGATATAAACTGGTAATGAGATATGGATTGAGTTGTGAGCTTTATATGGTCGGGCTTGCCTAGCATTTGTGTTGGGCGACATCACGATCGGGATTGGGGTCATGACAAGTTGGTATCAAAGCCTAGGTTACTAGGCCTCATGAGTCATGAGACGGTTAGTAGAGTCTCGCGGATCAGTACAGAGGTGTCTGTATTTATCCTGGAGAGGTTGTAGAACCTTTAGGAAAACTTCACTTTCTTGGAATTCCTATCGTGCGTACTTGATTCAGCTTGAGATATAACTCTTGAAATTCCTTCCGCACATCTGTATGCGCACGTGAGCGCTCAGTATTATATGTGCCTTGATGGCTTGTGATTCCCCGATCGAGGGGCGAGATGTGATCCCGTGAGTTCGATGTTGGGCCAGTCTGGAGGACTTGAGGCCGGATCTTGCCTATGTCTTGAGCACTGAGGTGCTGATCGTGTGATCAAGTGTTTTAAACTTATATGTTTGGTATTGTCGCTATTAGCCGGAATGGCGGTTTGGTATTCATGTGATGAGTATGTTGGTACTGCAAGATGTATCTATATGACTTGGTAGTGACGAAGAAGTTTGCGGGATAATAGATGAACTGTTAAGTGATTCGTTTCCTATTGTGATCTGTTGTGTAGGCCCGAGTTATGGGCGCGTGAAGAAATTTTCGTCTCTCCTAGTTGGGAAGTGAAGTACATTACGTGTTGCAATATGAGTTCAGACTCAAAAAGACTAAAAGGCTATGTTATATGTATGACGCTGGAAGGTATTCTGAAATACTAATTTGAGGCGAAGTAGGTGGGGTATCTCATGCGGAGTGTTCTTAAGGAGTACGATTTTTTTTATGTATATTATTATAAGATCTCATGTGTAATTCAAAGGTACGTATTGTAATTTGAAAATTTGGGTCGCTTCAGAGAGTGGACTCAGCTGATGTGGGGATGAACGAGGTTTGTAGAGGATTTCAGTATTCGAGGATTTGTGTTTTCATAAACTAGTAGATGATTTGAGTTAATCTCACTATAATATTGTGGCATCATTAGAGTAAAAGTATTATGGGTTATTAAATGTGTCCTGATAGATGGTTTCGAGCCAAGTTGGGGAGGTGGTTGTTGATTAGCTGATCCCACGGTTATGTGCTATGTTGTATCTGTTTCGAGATATGCTGGCGGATCAGTCCTGGTTGCAGACAATGAGCCTAGGATGGAACTGGTGAAGCAAAATTTTGATAAAGGTTATATGGTGCTTCGTAGATGTTAGGAAATAATAGGATGTCTTGAGCTATTGTTGATAAAGAATGGTCAGTGTGTTGAAAAGGAAGATATTCGTTGTATTGGAATGAGATCATATCCTACGGTGTCAGAGTGCTAATAAGGCACGAGTGGTTCTATTCGTTAAGTCATGTAAATTTTAGTTGGAATAGGAGTGAATGACTCTCGAGAATGGCTTTATTGTGTTCGAGATTTTTGCATGTAATCATCAGGTGTCTAAGGTAGTGTATGTGGCTAGATATTGTGTTTCCATTAGGAAGAGATCATGACTTGTGGTATCTTATGCTAATTATGGGATTCTATGTATCAGTATCTGGGAAGTAATGGTATCGAATTCCGATTCGCAGGAAGTTCTTCAAGTAAAGTATTCTGGAACGTGGTATTTTTGGGAAGCGTTGAGAGAGTAATCGGTGGCCTATGGGTCTTAGACAGTGTGGTCTTATGTTCGAATCTCCTGTGGTGAGCCTGGATTGAGGCATTGTGATGCTACAACAAGGATGCATATCGAGTTGATGATGAATAAAAAGAGAAATTTGATAGACAGAATAGCTTGATAATATAACGAATCGGTATGGTAAGGGTATGATTAGTTCCTTGTATGTGTTTGAAGTAATGGGATTTTACATACATTTTGCAGCAATGCTCTTGGGTTTTGATGGCTTGCTCAGCTTGGTTTATATAGAAGGATTCATTCCTGGTAGTTTAGCTTGTACAAATGGAGTTGGCAGGGATGTTCTTGTTGGGTTTTACCGTGGTTTGAAGATGAGTATATTTCCTATGGGTATGCGAAGCATGGAGTGTGTAATGAGTTTTCTTCTAAATGGGATCAATGAAAGTTCTTGAATAGTTGAGTGCATAGATATCTGTGGCGCGGAAGAGAGATAAAGGTTCTCATGTTATCCTAGTGTGCATGGTATATGCGATATGTTGTGGAGGATTGGGATTTGTGTGTGTAAGGTTCGGTTTAGTTTGGAATGGGAAGTCATTAAATTCTTAAGCAGCACGGGCAGCTGTAGGTGATTTAAGAATCGATCTTTAGAGGATTAGGGTGAATGATCCTCATATGACTAAGGAAAAGGTGTTGCTAATCATAGTGATTTGACAAGGGTATATGTTTCAGAGAAAGGGCAATGTGATTACGTTGATGGCACTTCGGTAGTGTTGCGGCATTTTTTTGGTAGGTCGATTGTTGATATTTGAGTGTGTTTGATGGCACAGGAGAATTTTAGAATATCTTCGAAGAATGTCTGCGAGTTCTCATGTTCAGGCTATGTAGTGGTTGTGGATAGTGTGTATTGGTACCGTTAGCAGCTATTGGGATTGGAGGCCCGAGTGGGTTCTTCTTTGTTGGTATGTTAGATTTTGTATATGATGGTGAGCTGTAGACTGGTTATCGCAATGTGGGTTATTCTAGACTATTGTGCTATGGGCTATGTCGGAAAATGCCACCGGTTGCGTGGCGAGGTGCATCGAATTATGTAATAGCAGAGTGGTTGGTATTCCAAAGATCAGCGGACGACTGGGAAGGGTTCCTTTCCTTAATTGGGCCTTTGTGACGGATGTCAGTATAGTGGTTTCTACCATTTATTCAGTTTCGGTATTGAGGGAATTTTTCGGGTGCGTTCCTTATGGCCGGGCATGTCGCCGGGCGAGATTGTGGATTTCGGTATTGATTTGGTGTCGGGCACCGTATCGTACGGATCCAGTATGAGTTATAGTAGTTGAAGAAGCAGCTTCAGGCTTCTTGGTAATGAGTTTGTTGGTAAGCTGATTGGATACGTATTCAGATTGAGATGGCTTGGTTGGCCCCGATATGTATTGTTGAGGGATAGGTTGAATCTATTGTTATTGAGCTTGTTAGTGATCTGGGGAGATCTATGAGTTGCCTTTTTTAGGTGCTGTGAGACGTTATGATTTTCTGACTGTGGGCACATATAGTGCGGTGCTATCGAGATTCATAGTGGAAGTTGAGGGGGGAGGACCTCAGTTGTGTTTGAGTTTTGTAGCTTACAACGCTATATGTAGATATTGTTATGAACTCGGTATTTTGTTGTAATGAGCACATTTGGCTCGATATGCATCTCCCTATGTGAGATATTTGTATGGATCGGGTGGCAGCCGCCACGGGTATGTTATCTAGATCGGGTTGCACGCCGCAACAGTGTGATGTCTAGAATAGTTTTTCATATGTTACTTTGTATGCCTTGCTTCCTGATTTCTAAAGAAAGTCTGTATTGGGTGTTGCTCGGCGAATGATGCATCGGCTGTGTCCTTTCAGGATTGAAGGGTGTATATTACTTACTTCACCGTGGGTGTGATGGATTGCTTGGTATCAGACATCAATCTGTGCGTGGCTGTCTATTTTGAGCATAGCAACTTGAGGTGCTTCATGTGTAACAGTGTTTGGACAAGATCGCGCATTGTAGCGAGGCTACGTGGAGATTAGACCCTTCGGGGTAGGTTCAGGTATTCTATATCTATGATGTGGGACGGGGTCCCAGCCTTGTGTTGTGATGGTACCGAGGAGTCTGAGTTACAGCTCTTTCGTTTGAGTCATTTGTCATGATTCGAGTATGTTCAGACCACCCATCATGGTGCGTGGATTATGCAAGTTGTGACTTAGGCCTGTGATTAGTTGTCATATCACCAGAGTTGTGCGTTGAATTCGAGGTGATCGTTGGAGTTATTAATGGACACGAACAGATTTGATTACAGCTAGATGGAAGAATAATATCGAGGTTCGAGTTTATTCTGAATATTGACGTAAGGTTCTGATTTTGAGTGTGATTTCGGAAATTTGCTGTGGTATTAGTCAAAAAGGGAGTGGTTTCGTGAGTGGTTGATCTGAGAAATGGTTACAGTTTGCTGTGTGTTTCATTATCATTGATAGGATATGAAGTGTTGGAATGGGGTTTTAGCTATTGAGAGGTTTCTATCGGTATATGGTTGTGTGGACAGCTGCTGTGAATAGAAATTATCGTATCAGGTGCTGGATTATGTAGTATATCATGTGATTTCATTTGAGGTCGCGAGTATGGGTTGTTACAGCTGGTTCGGGACTATTCAAAGTATAGGTGCGAGGTTTGATCATATTGATGGTTTCAGAAGTGAAAAAGTAGTTCTGTGAATTATGGGCTAGACTGGATTGGGTAATTTCAGCCATGTTGTATTGTCGGACCTAAAAGAGATAGGGTGATGTGGGATCACCCTGGGTATATGCCTGGTAAGGTTGTTCAGTTCTTGGTTTGCTTCTAGGACAATTCTGGGTACGCTCGAGGACGAGCGTTTGTTTAAGTTGGGGAGGATGTGATGACCCGGCCCGTTGTCACGTGAGTTACCCCGCCCCATTTCCCCCATATTATGTTTTTCTATGCTTCAGTATCAGTATTTGAATGAATCGGATAGAATTGAATTGGTTTTAGTTGGAAATGAGGCACTTAGCTTATTTGAAGGAAGCTTGTTTTGGAAAAGTCAACCGGAAGTTGACTATATAGTTAGAAGGCTCAGATGTGAATTTCGGTGATTTGGTTAGCTTCGGGGGATAATTTGTGACTTAGGAGTGCGATCGGATTTGATTTTGGTGGCTCGGTGTAGAATTAGGCTTGAATTGGCGAAGTTTAAATTTTGGCGAATTCCGGTTGATGGGTGAGATTTTGATCCGAGGGTCGGAATGGAATTCCAAGAGTTGCCGAAGGGTGATTTTGGATATGTGTGCAAATTTTCAGGTCATTCGGACATCGTTTGGTCGGCTTTTTGATCGAATGTGCAATTCGGAAGTTTTTAAGAAACTTAGGCTTTGATTTTGGTGAAATTTGATGATTTTGATGTTAACTTTAGTGAGTTGACGATTCGACCAAGTTTGGATAGGGTATTAGATCATGTCTGTGCTTTTGGTTGAGGTCCCGGGGGCCTCGGGGTAAGATCGAGTGTTAAAAATGAGAGTTCTTTAAGTTGCTTCAAGTCTGTGATTTCTGTCATCTGGTATTTCCGCTTCTGCGGAAATGGACCGCAGAAGCGGTTCTGCAGAAGAGGGTAAGGGAGCTCAAGAGCGATGTTGTATGGGTTGTGAAGTTTCTGCAGAAGCGGAACTTGGTCCGCATTAGCGTGTCCGCAGGAGCGGACTTTTCGCCGCAGAGGCGGACTTGGGGATCCGCAGAAGCGAGGTTCTTGTCGCATAAGCGGTCGTGGGGAAATTTAAGTGAAAACCGCAGAAGCGGATATTTGGACGCGGAAACGATACCGCAGAAGTGGTTTTGAGAACTGCATAAGCGAAAAAATCGCTGTGGCAGAAGGGTTTATATCATTAATTCATCCGCGAGCTTATGTCATTTTTTCCTCCATTGTGGAGCGATTTTGAGAGCTTGGAGGCGATTTTGAAGAGGGATTCAAGGATAAATGATTGGAGGTAAGTTCCTTAGCCTAATTATTCAAGTTTATGGTAGAATTAACATGGAAATTGATGGAAATTCATTAAAAAGGGGTAAAGCTAGGGCTTGAGTTTTAATATTTCAAATTGGAATTTGATAGGTCATTTGAGCTCGGATTTGGGAGTTCTTGGTATGTATGGACTGGTGACGAGACGAGGAATCCGTTAATGTAAGTTTTATAATTTTTTGAGAAGCGGGCCCGGGGCTCGGGTTTTGTTAGTTTCGAGATTCTTGATATTTTTCGATTGTTTTCGATTAGATATTGTTCCCTTAGCATATTGTAATGCATTCGCTCTGATTTTGGTTAGATTCGACGTGCGTGGAGGCCAAATTGAGGGGAAAATGCGTCGCGAGCTAGAGATTTCACTGGTTTGAGGTGAGTAATACTTGCAAATAATATCCTGAGGGTTTGAAACCCCGGATTTGCACATCATAGTGCTGTATTGTGATGACTTGCACGCCAGGTATGAGCGTGGGGTAGAGCACCGTTGGGGATTGTGACTTGGTCCGTCCCGATTGTTTATTTTACTGCGTGATTGACTGAAACCTACTTGATGCTATCATGATGTGGGCTGATTGCCATGTTTTGGGCTTCGTGCCGATTATTTGGATCCCTACTGTTTCCATGATGCTTAGCATATTTTCATAATATCAGTCCTGAGTTAAACACTGTCTCGAAATGATTAGTAACTTTCTAAAGTTTTAAACACTTATTCTCTGATTCCTAATAATTGGAACTGAAAATGATAAACTTGACTGTGCCTGTGTGGCTTACGTGCATATATCTGGACTGAGTGTGGATCGGGCTGCGCACCGCAGTAGTGTTGCATGTGCATTTCTGGACTGATGATGGATCGGGCTGCACGCCGCAACGGTGTGATATTGATATTGCGCTTGGGCTGTAGGAGCCCCTCCGGAGTCTGAACCCCATCAGTGAGCACCGGTACCCAAATGGATCCGGCAGCGCGCCGCAGCGGTCATATGCATTGCATTGCATTCACGCATTGATTCCTGTTTGTACTACGTGGTATTACTTTTAGCACTCTCACATCATTGATATTCATGCTATTTCTTGCACTGTGTACCAGATACCCTGGTGTTATTTGTAAATAGAGTGATGTGCCCGAGGGGCTGACTTGTATGCGGACTTGCACTACCTGATATCGCATTCATATGCTTACTGTTGGAAAAAGAATATTTTCAAAAGAGATTTTAAACCGAGCTAGATATTTCTAAAGGATTTTTACGGTTTTACTGTTTTCTTAAAAAGGTTGTACTGTCCTATATAGCATGATGGAGTGTTCTTACGTGATTTCTTACCGCTCAGTTATTATTTACTCTTATTACCACTGAATTGGAAGTACTTACTTTACTCCCTGTACCACATGTGCAGATTCAGGTGTCTCGGGAGCATAGTTGAGCTATTTGTTGCTTCAGAGCTTCTCAGGAGTTGTCGAGGTAGCTGCCTGATGTTCGCAGGACCCGACTCCTCCCCTATCCCTTTATTATTTCTGCATTTTAGAACGTCAGTATTATCTTGTTATCTTAGAGGCTCTAGACTCATGACCCAGGTCTTTGGGAGATGTTGGTTATGTTAGTGTTTCATACTGTCTCTATCTAAATTATTTGGTTAATAGACTTGTTAAACTGTTAAATTAAATGCTATAAACTGGTAATGGGATATGGATTGAATTGTGAGCTTTATATGGTCGGGCTTGCCTAGCATTTGTGTTGGGCGCCATCACGACCGGGATTGGGGTCGTGACAAGTTGGTATCAAAGCCTAGGTTACTAGGCCTCTTGAGTCATGAGCCGGTTAGTAGAGTCTCGCGTATCAGTACAGAGATGTCTGTATTTATCCTCGAGAGGTTGTAGAACCTTTTGGAAAACTTCACTTTCTTGGAATTCCTACCGTGCGTACTTGATTCAGCTTGAGATATAACTCTTGAAATTCCTTCCGCACATCTGTATGCGCACGTGAGCGCTCAGTATTGTATGTGCCTTGATGGCTTGTGATTCCCCGATCGAGGGGCGAGATGTGATCCCGTGAGTTCGATGTTGGGCCAGTCTGAAGGACTTGAGGCCGGATCTTGCCTATGTCTTGATCACTGAGGTGCTGATCGTGTGAGCAAGTGTTTTGAACTTATATATTTGGTATTGTCGCTATTAGCCGGAATGGCGGTTTGGTATTCATGTGATGAGTATGTTGGTACTGCAAGATGTATCTATATGACTTGGTAGTGACGAAGAAATCTACGGGATAATAGATGAACTATTAAATGATTCGTTTCCTATTGTGATATGTTGTGTAGCCTCGAGTTATGGGCGCGTGAAGAAATTTTCGTCTCTCATAGTTGGGAAGTGAAGTACATTACGTGTTGCAATATGAGTTCAGACTCAAAAAGACTAAAAGGCTATGTTATATGTATGACGCTGGAAAGTGTGCTGAAATACTAATTTGAGGCGAAGCAGGTAGGGTATCTCGTACGGAGTGTTCTTAAGGAGTACGATTTTTTTAATGTATATTATTATAATATCTCATGTGTAATTCAAAGGTATGTATTGTAATTTGAAAATTTTGGTCGCTTCAGAGAGTGGACTCAGCTGATGTGGGTATGAATGCGAGGTTTGTAGAGGATTTCAGTATCCGAGGATTTGTGTTTTCATAAACTAGCAGATGATTTGAGTTAATCTCACTATAATATTGTGGCATCATTAGAGTAAAAGTATTATGGGTTATTAAATATGTCCTGATAGATGGTTTCGAGCCAAGTTGGGGAGGTTGTTGTTGATTAGCTGATCCCACGGTTATGTGCTATGTTGTATCTGTTTCGAGGTATGCTGGCGGATCAGTCCTGGTTGCAGACAATGAGCCTAGGATGGCACGGGTGAAGCAAAATTTTGATAAAGGTTATATGGTGCTTCGTAGATGTGAGGAAATAATAGGATGTCTTGAGATGTTGTTGATAAAGAATGCTCAGTGTGTAGAAAAGGATGATATTCGTTGTATTGGAATGAGATCATATCCTACGGTGTCAGAGTGCTAATAAGGCACGAGTGGTTCTATTCGTCAAGTTAGGTAAATTGCAGTTGGAATAGGAGTGAATGACTCTCGAGAATGGTTTTATTGTGTTCGAGATTTTTGCATGTAATCATCAGGTGTCTAAGGTAGTGTATGTGGCTAGAGACTGTGTTTCCATTAGGAAGAGATCAAGACTTGTGGTATCTTATGCTAATTATGGGATTCTATGTATCAGTATCTGGGAAGTAATGGTAACGAATTCCGATTCGCAGGAAGTTCTTCAAGTAAAGTATTTTGGAAGTGGGATTTCTGGGAAGCGTTGAGAGAGTAATCGGTGGCCTATGGGTCTTAGATAGTATGGTCTTATGTTCGAATCTCCTGTGGTGAGCCTGGATTGAGGCATTGTGATGCTACAGCATGGATGAATATCGATTTGATGATGAATAAAAAGAGAAATTTGATAGACGGAATAGCTTGATAATAGACCGAATCGGTATGGTAAGGGTATGATTAATTCCTTGTATGTGTTTGAATTAATGGGCTTTTACATGCATTTTGCAGCAATGCTCTTGGGTTTTGACGGCTTGCTCAGCTTGGTTTAGATAGAAGGATTCGGTCCTGGTAGTTTAGCTTGTATAAATGGAGTTGGCAGGGATGTTCTTGTTGGGTTTTACCGTGGTTTGAAGATGAGTATATTTCCTATGGGTATGCGAAGCATGGAGTGTGTAATGAGTTTTCTTCTAAATGGGATCAATGAAAGTTCTTGACTAGTTGAGTGCGTCGATGTCTATGGCGCGGAAGGGAGATAAAGGTTCTCAAGTTATCCTAGTGTGGCATGGTATATGCGATATGCTGTGGAGGATTGGGATTTGTGTGTGTAAGGTTCAGTTCAGTTCGGAATGTGAAGTCATTAAATTCTTAAGCAGCACGGGCAGCTGTAGGTGATTTAAGAATCGATCTTCAGAGGATTAGGGTGAATGATTCTCATATGACTA